>CAJDSM010023422.1:5333-18212 GCA_903981925.1 Ostrea lurida
TACCCTATTACAAGGACACCTGCCTGTCTGCCATTCATCATACTATGAGCTGAGTGCACATTGTGCAACCTGGCCAAAAATTACAATGCATGTGCATTTAAGTGCACATAAATGATTTAGCATTGATTGTTCAGATATTTGTTAGGTACTGATATTGTAAACCTACAGCAAAAAATTCATTTTAATCTAGTCTTTATTTAGAAATTTATGGCCATTTGAATACCAAATCACGAATGGAAAGCAATGCATATGACTCAGCATTTTTGTTGACATCATTCAACAGGCACTTGTATCATTTATCTACAGTACAAATTTCATCATATTTGCATAAAATTAATACATGTATATAAGAAAGTTATGGTAACTTGGAAATCGTTCAATCAGAATTCAGTACATATGCATGCATGTTGCTGCCAGGATTTTTCACCATAGCAAATGGTAAGGATATCAAGATATACCCCAATTCAACTTCTGAAGATTTTCATTGCAAAAACAAAAATTGTTATGGTCCTTCAAATTGAACATTCAAAGGGAGATGCATGCGCATGGCATTTGCCATTTTTTTTTAAAAAATTCAAATTAATTCATTTGGATACAATATCACAGAACCTATGCTGGTAAAATACAACCTTCATTTGCTCACTCATACGTATGAGACTTAGACATTTTTGTATCATCTAATCAAAATGAAGAACACGTGCCTGCATGTGCATATTTGTAATTTTGACCATGACAATCAATTGTGGGCCTCAATGTATATGTATACCTATGATATCAAATGATTTCATTGAAAAACAAAAAAGTATACACTGATTACAAATTTAGTGTATAAAATGCAATTTTTCAGAAAAAATGACATTTGTTCTGCACATAGATCTACAAATGATAAACTTTATCAGAGTGTATTTTCATTTTATTCAGTGTCACTCTTAAAGTCAGACAAGCTGAGCTTACTAGCTATCGGGAAGGAGCTTCTCACTGCTGAGCTGAGCTTACTGGCTATCGGGAAGGAGCTTCTCACTTCTGTCTCCCATTTCTGCACTGCCTCCGAGGCCCACCCTTCATTGGTTATCGACATCAGACTGTCTGTTTTCTCTGGACAAAGTCTCCATTCACTACTCATTTCCTTCACCTGACGATTCATAATGTGTGTATACCTACTAGTCTTGGTTAATCACAATTTACAGGTATGATTATCTAATACACTGGTTTCATTAAGAACATGGAGAGTGTCTGCTGATCATCCAAGAAAAACATCATTGGTTCATTATGACAAACATTGGTATTAAATGAAAATTAATGCACTATATTCTAAATTAAATCCTAATACATGTAAGTAAAAGCTTGTACCAGTAGTAAAGTATTTATAGTCATAAATAGCAGTTTACAATCTGATTAAAATCAGCGCCTTAGATCCACTCACTTAGATCGCTACACTAGATCCATTCACTTAAATCGCTACACTAGTGTAGCGATCTAAGTGAGCGGATCTAGTGTAGCGATCTAAGTGAGCGGATCTAAGGAGCTGATTTTAATCAGATTGTAGCAGTTTAATTAATGTTTGCATTATAATAAGCTGAATTCTGATAGGAGCCCCTGAGAGCTTTTGGATTATAGCTTAAAGTGGAATAAAAATCATTAGCAAAAAAAAAACCCCCAATATATTGGCCACAAATTAATATCAAAGGAATTGTATACTAGTACACTTATTTTCTGAAATCCACCATTTAAAAAATGACATTTTCTAACAACATCGGTCAGATCTCCAGGCTTTTACACTGTCCCAGTATGGTGTGTCTAGTTTTCTTAGGTGTTTAAAGCACTTCAGCTTTTTAACACTTTTTCTGATAGTACATCCATTTTCTGAGGGAAAAACAACCCAAAAAACATAATATTAATTGAAATGGTCTCTAACTGATGTCATATACCAACATCTATTTATATTTATTAATTACCCGAAATATCTAAAAACTTTTTCTCTATTATATATAAAGTGCTCTGGACCTCTTTTGAAAGTGTAAATGGGCATACAAAGTTACGCACTCTTTTATCTGACAAAGATTTTTTCTTAGGCTGAGGTTAATCAAACTGTAAAAAGTGAATACTTTTGGAAATAAGCGAAAATACATTAGGCATCTGGTTGAGTTTTGTCTATATATTTCTTTATTATCGACCCATGGTTTTCTAAACTGGACTTCTTTATTACAATAACTTTTACATTCTTTCAAAGAATCAAGGACATGAAATCCATGAGACTAAAACACCTAGAAGACTATACAAAATACCTGTCTTTGTTGGTATAATTTTGCCTTACCCACATATAATTTGGACTAAAATTTTCTGATTATATCAACAGTAACCGCCATTTAAAAATTTCCACAATTCTATCCAAAATTTTAAATATCTTTCCCATATGATCACTTGATAAATATATCATTTAATTCTTTCATTCTTAGCAAATAAATACCCACAGACAAACTTTTTTTTGGTAAAATATTATGTTACAATAAATTGCTTAGAGTTTATAATCCCTTAATTTTCATTTATACCAGTTAGTTGATTACCGCCATCTCTAACTTATTATTTTGTTTTACAAAAGAACCCAGTCCAAATCTCCATGCCTATCTAGCATGATCGACACATTTATAAAAGTCATCATAAGAGGGTTTTTTCATCAAAAATTCATCAAAATTCAGACTTATAAACAAGTATATTAAATTAGTACAGTATAAATATGTTAACTAGATCGAATCCCTAAATAGTCTACCAAGTAACAATTTTTTAGTTCTAAGGGGTTTTTGGTCCACTCTCTCCCTATAAATTATCATTCTTTTGTTACAGTATTACAGTATAAGATTGGCGCCATGTGTGACGCAGCAGTTGGAGAGGAACACTTCCGTCAAAGTTTCTATGCGAAGCAGAGGTGAACCAAAACCCTTGGCTAGTAAAGATGACCAAAGTAGCTGAAATTTACCGGTAATTTAAAATTACTTTGTAAATTTAATTTTATTAAAACTAATCAGGTCCAACAAACTCAATGAAAATTAAGTTACGATCATTTTGACACTGTTATAGCTCTAGCCTAAAGTTTCAAAAATCTCTAGTTCCAAATTCTCTGTTGACATTTGCCCTAATTTTTGTCTCTTAATACTTTTTAAACTTTTAAAATAACATTATAGTTATTTTTATATAAACTCATTGTTATATAGGTGGTAATGTAAAACTACATTACAAAAATTATTGACAAAGATAAAAATTATCCATCAATCAAGATGCTTTAGCGCCTGGGTAAGTTACAATCTCTCTAGTAGTATGAGCGGTTGTATTCACAATTCTTATATTTTATTACAAAATACCAAATTTTGTGATGTCACATTCTAAAAATAGGGCACGCCAAGCCGTACATGATACGCCACATATATTATTGACACAGGTGGTCCTAACTCTTTTAAAAAACATCGGACAGCACTCCCCTTGCAATATGCACATCTCCACATTGTGATCTTTTCTGTGTATTCTTATTTTCATTAAAATCAACCCCCCCCCCCCCTCCGCCCCCCCCCCCCCCCCCCCTAGGGTTTAGGAGGCAGTTGCTTTTTATACAAAAGTATTCTGCATGAAAAATCCAAGTGCCTTTAAACTTCTTTAAAAAAAACATCGCAGCCACCCCCCTTGCAATATCCACATCTCCACATTGTAATCTGTCTTGTTACCAAGTTTCATCAAAAATCCCCCAAGGGTTTAGGAGTTGCAAAGACAAAGTATTTTGCATATATAATCCTAAGTCCAGGGCCCCTACTCCTGTAAAAACACTCGGACAGCACTCCCCTTATATCTCTAATATGCACATCTCCATATTGTGATCTTTCTTTGTATCAAGTTTCATTAAAACAACCCCCCCCCCCTAGGGTTAGGAGGAGTTGCGAAGACAAAGTATTTTTTACCATTGAAAATCCTAAACTCCTTTAACAAAACATCGGACAGCACTCCCCTTGCCAATATGCACATCTCCTACATTGTGATTCGTTCTTGTATCAAGTCATCAAATTTCCTCCAAGGGTATGGAGGAGTTGCGAGACAAAGTATTTGCATTGATTATTCTCTATATTTTCTCTTCCTTAAAAAAAATTGGACAGCACTCCCTTTGCAATATGCATATCTCACATTGTGATCCTTTCCTTTGTACCAAGTTTCATCAAAATTCCCCCAAGGCTTTTTAGAGGAGTTGCGAAGACAAAAGTATTTTGCATAGAAAATCTAGTCCAAGGCCCTAACTCCTTTAAAAAACATTTCAGCAGCCTCCCCTTGCCAAAATATGTTAATCTTCCACATTGTGATATTTTCTTTGTACCAAGTTCATCAAAAATCCTCCCCCAAGGTTTAGGAGAGTTGCAAAGACAAAGTGAAAGCGGACAGACAGACGAACGACAGCGCTATAGCAGAATATGCCCGCTTAAAAGCGGGCGTATAAAAAATCAATACCCTGGGGGCAAGAAAGTTCTGACTACTACTGGATTTCACATAATGATGTATACTAGTGCAGGAAATGGCTGCTGTCAAGTTAAATGTCAACCCTAGGTGGAATTCTTTCCTTAAATCTTATCAAGCATTTGTTACACTGATACTGAAGCTGATATACATCCACTTACCATTTTAAGTGTGCAATATGGGATAAAAATTCATGGTCATCTCCAAGGAAACAGCTTGATACATCTAGGGAATGCAGTCCAGAAAATGTCTCAAAGCATTTCACACTATAATTCAATGCTACATGACAGGATGAAATATTTAAACTTGACAATACATTGTTTGGATATACCTCACAAAACAATTCCATATTTCTATGTGGTTGTGTTAATATGTCAAATTTGCTCAACTTGTCAGCTTCTTTAAATATGTCAGCTGCTACTAGTTCAGGAAAGCCACGGAAGCTTTCCACCATTTGTAAATTCATTGCAACATATTGAATGCACAGACTGTACAAGGATTCCAGAACACAGGCTTTTTTGTCTGGCTGGGTTAATTTCTCTGTTTTTAAGGCTTTATGTGGCTTCTCCATGTTGCCTGCAGAAGATCACACTCTCGGTATTGGAGATATACCAGTTCTAGAAAATTCTGCAAGAGATAATAAGTTTTGGTTTTTTTTAATTTCTCAACTAAATACTGTAATATATTGGAAAGGAGAAAATTTAGGGCTGATCGAACCAGGAATCAAACCCAGTACCCCTGAAATTTACTAGTTAGGTTTAACCATTGAGCTTTCTACACCGATAACCATGGTCCTTGTAAACTTACTACTACATTTATAAATACATCTATGACTGATTTTTGAAATACTGTTATGCATTATAACTACAGAAGAACCTTGTTATCTCGGACTGAGAAAAACCTTTGTCCGTGATACGAGATATCAAGGGTAAAATACTTAGAAAATATGTGGCTGGGACTTTTGGCCTGGATTTCTTGAAACAATCTTAAGTCAAAACTTGGACTTAAGTCTGAGATTTTACTCAAATTTTGACTGTTCAAATAGAAGAAACTCAAGCTCAAGCTAGAATCACTTCGACGTAGCCATGGCATTCTCGATATCAGTATTCGAGATACCAAAATTCAACTGAATTTTCTTACAAAATTAAGAATTTGTTTTCTTCCTCTATGTGTTATAGTCATGTTTATGAACTGTGAATCCTGTCTTGTGTCTAAACACCGACAGTTAAAGCCTCTCACAGTTTTTAGGAGTCGTGAAAAGTACAGTACAATAATGGACCATGACATATAAATATGAATTCGTCATGCACTTATAAACTGTGTAACTCTGACATATTTTTTACAATTGTTAATCATTATATAATGCTTCAATGCACCAGACAAATATTTATGAAAAAATATTGGATATGTTTAGAAGTCATACTCATCCTTTTGGAAGGAGTTGTATGTTTAGAGGTTAATAAAAATACTCTCAATCATCCTTTAATTGGCAGCAGGGGGTGATCTTTAAGCAGGAATACTATACACCTTGCAGAGACATTTGATATGGATGAAGAGTACAGAGAGAATATGTACAGTAATGGTTTGTTATTGAAAAGTTTTAAATTCACTTTATTTCGTCAAAAAATGCAGTTTTAGTTTAAAGTAATCAAATTAGAGCTCCTTTTGAACTTAAACCAGCGATCTACTGTGCAGCAGTCAACACGTGGTACACAGAATCGCTGAATTATTACCGCTAGTCACTGAAATTACCAAAGATATTACTGGAATTATCAATACATTAACTGAAATTACCCCAGTATATGTTCATCTATATGCACACATCAAATTTCATGAAGATTAGTAACGATTTAATTGTGGTCAATATGAGTAAGCTCCCTTTACAAAACAGTCTGAACTAGATCCTTGTAAATGACGACTTATACAAATATTAAATATTTGTAACATTGAAACAAAGGGAAATAACTTACATTTATGCTTCACTAATGGCAACAACTCCTTCAAATCGCTATCAATCTTCATAAAATTTGATGTGTGACTAATAGAATCCTTCATATAATACGGAGGTGGAATAGGGAAATCACGAGGGGACAAGATTCGCAGTCTAGGACGACGTCTTGCGATCCTAGACAGCGAATCTTGTTCCCAGGTGGAATTTCCCTATCCACACGAGTAATAATGGAAGGATATTTTCTTCTCACATTTTATTCACTGATTAGTGCGTAAAATCGGAGACCTTGAGGAAATTTACAATTAGCAATATCTTAATTTGAACTTTAAAACAAAAACTAATTAGACAGGCAGAAAGAGCATACCCAAAATGGTTTACACTGTAAGTGCAAACTAAAAAACTCAAGACTGTCCCCCAGAAAGCCTATTCAAATTGAAATTTTAAACGAAACCAATTATAAAAAGTTTTGCTCACCGTGTAACGTAAATCATAGGAAATATATGACTCACAAGTGAAATGACGTCGCAGCAGTATGAGATCGAAAAATCTTCACATGGCTGTCTCACATGGGTAAGTCGGTCCTCACACTGGTGAAAATGTGAGATAAATTAGTATATTCATAATTAATGATTAGTATACTAGGTAATTTCAGTCAATTTATTGGTAATTTCTGTCATTTCATTGGTAATTTCGATGATTAGCAGTACATGTATTAGCATTCCAATTGTGCAAGCATATGCACCTAGGTAGTGTCAACATGCTTTTTTCCTTTCTTAACAATATCTACATATATACTAGATGATGATGAACACTAAAACATTACCAGGTCATGTGACAGCTACAGAATTTAAGACATGTTTTGATTACATTAACAATATAATTTGTATCTCTTAATAATATTCCAAAGACAATTTACAGATATGTAAATAAAGATGTCTGATCAAATTCAACATTTGATAATGTAATCAGATTTTTAATCCATTTCTGCCCCATGGGGATCCGGGTTAAAATAGATTCTCAGTACCCCTTGCTTGTCATAACGTAAGAGGCGACTTAATGGGGCAGTCCTTCGGATGAGATTGCAAAATCCAAGGCCCCGTGTCATAGCAGGTGTGGCACGATAAAGATCCCTCCCTGCTCAATGGTAATGAGCCTCGAGCAAAGGCCTAAATTTTGCAGCCCTTCACCGCGGTAAATGGTGACGTCGTCTCCATATAAGTGAAAAATTATCAAGCAGGACGTAAAATAATATACAATCAATCAATTTATCCATTTCTATGGCATATTTCCCCAGATTCAACATTCCTATAATCAACAGAGGACTCGGAATACGTTTCATCCGCTTCCATTTTCTCAACAAGAGCTATTTGCATTAATTATCCAACTTTTATTTGTTAATTTGTCTACTCTCCCCTTTCATTTAATTATCTACGTTCATGTACATTCTTATTGCTGTGATAGGGTACCGCCATTTTAAACAAAACATGCCCTAAATGACGTCTGCTAAGCATGAAAGTCACATAATGACGAAACCCGGATCGATGTATTCAGCCATTATGACAAGGTGGTGTATACCTCCTTAATTTAATCGAGAGCAACAACATACACACACGCACCTACACACACGTTAACATTCTTTTTGCCAAGTTTATCATAGCGAGACTTACAATATATAATCGGAACATCGAACACTCTTCCTGTCCCACTCCCACCTAGCAGCTACTGAGCTAGCTAGCAAAAAGAAAAAAAATATCTTGTGACTGTAAACGATAGAGAGAATGAAATTCCGAAATATAAGCACCGTCTCTGTACCGGCCCTGTGTAATCCTATGGTGCTGATTGAGCGCTAAAAATTATACATAGATATTGATACGATTTATTATTTCGAATCATTGCGGGTTTATTGCGCTATAAAGTCCGGGATTTTGGTTTTAAACTCTATGTTTTCAAAGCGCCCAAATAACATTGATGAAATATTTTGTTGCCATCAACGCCAGGGGAACTTGTTGCAAATTGAAATGTTTGATGTTGCTCTGAAAAGTGCTGGAGCGCAGGTTGTCTTAGCGACTTCTAGTGATGGGAATCATCCACCTGAAAACATCATTGACGGGTATGATTTGTGTTATCCATAATCATGACTATACATACATTCCATAACCAAACGAGTTAGGCCAAATTCAATTTTCGAAATAACAAGTATACCGCCGTTAGCGCTAATCCAAGTCAGGTAGTTACACTGTATTTTCTTATTATAATTTTGAAATAATTGTACGACCAACCACTGCAGAAACATCGATACTGGTGAAATCTGTATAATACTGTATTGATGTTAGAATGTACCAGATCTATATAAAGTTGGAATAGACTGGGGTCTGTAAAATGGAGCCTCCAAATTGAAGAGAGGATGGAGTCTCTTGTGAGAGTCTGTCAGGGATGGAGCTTCTAAAGTGATTTTAATATATCTTAATCTTTCTGTCATTTCAATTTCCCCATTATTCCCTAGTTTTGTTATTTCTGTACTGTCCATGCAATAAAAAGAGAAGGCAGAAAAGCTTCAGATAGAACGTATCTAATCATTAAAATGACAGATGTCCTCCGGACCCGGTTTAACGATAGAATCCACCCCTATACTCGCTTCGTAGCAAGACGAAATTTATATAGTACGGTCTGCATGGGCTAAAAAATAGATAGAAATGTTTATAAATACGTAAACTGAATTTAACCACTTTTTTAGTGATATTTGCATTGTAATTAAGATTTCAAATATATATTGTCATGCTGACTTACTGAGAAGTTACTCCCACACTTCCGGCAAAATGGTGTCAAATTTGAATTGAAATTTCAAACAACTCGAGCGACAACACTTTTTCTTGGGGTTTTTCTTCATTTAAAGGATTTACAAATATCAGAAAAGGTTTGTTACTAATAAATAAGACCTAATTTATGCTCATCTAATACCTAATAACTGTGAAATTCATTTCGGAGTGATCCACTCCGATTGCTACATTGCGAGTATAGGGAAGGATTTCTAACTGTGACTCCAGATGAAGTATTTGATAGTTCCTGGTGCCTCCTGTTTTTCTACATCCCAACAATTCATAAGAGAGTGGAATTTGTATATTCTGATAGATGTTGCAGAATTTCCAGCTTTTTGGATTACTTGCATCAAGAATATGAAAAGAATTTCAGGATATATAACATTTTTGATGGTTAAAAAATCTAGTCAACAAAATATAGATGATTCAAAACTAATTTTGCAGAATTACAGATATACTGCAATTCCTAGTTTTGTCTTTTCTGTTTCTTTATTTCTTTTCAGAGACCAGGAAACATTTTGGGCATCTACTGGTCTTTTCCCACAAGAATTCATCATCACCTTTCCTTCTATGATGAGTATACAGCGTATTGAAATAGCGTGTTGTAATGGTATGCTATTAATGCAGAGCATTTGTTTTTCAATGAATGATTTTGTTTAAGGTTTGAATCCAATTACTCCATAATATGGCATACCGTATTCAATGAATGACTATAATTTTCAAACATTATCTTTTGAATATTAGGTCCTTGACCTATGACCACCATCAACTGATCTATATCACTCCCTCACACATACTATATGTATGAAGCAAGTATGAGCATGAAAGATCAAACCATATTCATAACATTTCTAGTATTCACTTACTGACTGTGACTTTGATTTTTGATTCAGACAGCCATTCCTAGCTTTCTTTCCAATTTGGTCATTGCTTTTACAATTGTCTGCAACACAGTGATCTCTAGACCTAGAAATTGTAAATTAGTGATCTTCATCTCCCTGTCTGAACTGTGCCTATATCTATGGCAAGTGCAAGACTAAAATATAAAATGGTACTGACTTTATAAGAAGTCCACAACTTAGTTACTATCACTGATTCTGACCATGATCTGTGACTTAATGCAATAAAGACCTTCACTCTACCTATTAGCAGTTATGAAACAGAAATCTAGCTAAATACTCCTTGTATAGAATCCAACATTGTTACATTTAATCTATGGTTGTAACTTTGACCAACAAATTTGATCCAAAAGCCAATGAGGGGGGGGGGGGGTGTCTTTTTCTCCTGATCTGTTATCTATGAAAACAATGAAGCAGAAATTTTGAATGGTGATCACAACTTTGCTACAAAAGAAAAATGAATGTGACCTTGGAAACCAATATATGTATCTTCCTCTACTTTGGTTATCAATGCAGCATGTATGAGACCAATAATAAAGAAAAAATTTATCAAAAGGTGTATGAGACCAATAATAAAGAAAAAAAAATATCAAAAGGTGTCCACAACATGCATTTAGGATTCATTCAAACACCTACACATGTATGGGCATTAAACTTAGTTTTGTTGTTGTGAGGACATAATTATCTGTCATGCTGAAGGATTTTAATTATGCTTTTTGAAACACATAAATCACTCCACTAGATTCATTAATTAAAAATTGTATTAAATTTTTTGATTTTGTCTCTTCATACAGTAAAGAAAATATCATTTGAAACCAGTAAAGAAACTGATCCAACAAATTTTGAAGACTTGTTGGAAAAAGGTTTGTATATGATTTATTTAACTCCTTCAATTCTTGTACATATGTATTTTAAAGATCTTTTTGGTTTCCAAATTATCATGGTTATTGCATCTGCAGTGGGGTTACTGTATACGGTATACCGGAGAATATTCAACCGTGTTTTATTTTCTGCCCTATTGATCCCATTGGTGCAAAAATATTACACATCTATTACTGAAAATCTTGTGTCAATTCAAATTTTGAAAGGGTTTAGTAGGGACTATATTTTGTGGCATAGGGATTGATTAATCGAAAAGTTCTAAATCTGCATGATTTTACAGTTTCTATTTCATCCGATATACCTTCTATTTTTATACCCCTATATGTATATTTCAGCTATAAATTTATGATGCAAGGAGCTGACACTTGGAACTATAGTTCAAATATTGTAATTTATTAATTTGGTTGATGTACTTTTCCAAACAGAAAAAAAAAAGTCTTAGTCAATTTACTCAAAATTCTGTGTAAAAATTCAATATTTTGGCCATTTAAGAGAGGTTCACACCTGAAATTTGGACTAATGTCAATTTTTTAAGGAAGTGTATTATTGAGCTACAGTGTTTTAAACATGACCTTTTTGCACTTAAAATTTACTGACAATTTATTCATTTGTCTGTTGCTGTAAACAAATCATAAATAACACAAATCAATCATTACATAGGATAGATACAGAAATAGAAATATCTCCACTCAGTTTATTTGTATCATGTGTGCTGTTCATGTTCCTTCACATATATGGCTTTGGTAAGTGTTGACATTGAGGTCATATTGGAATAAGAACGTACCTATTAGACGGAGTTTGATAGCTCTCTTTTGTTTTGTTTTATTCATAGAATACTGTAATATTGATTGCTATCTCTATTAAAACCTAACACACGCACACACACAAAAATATGAACATATGTACCTTTAAATTGATATTTACTAGCTGATGCATTAAATACTGCATTGTTAATTTTGTCTCAAAGAGATACATAATATATCAGACTGTTGTTTGCATAAATCAGAAGCAAATAAAAATTCATTTCATTATTTCAAAATAAGCATGGATGTTTTCATAGTGTATGGATTCAGGCAAATACTAAATCATCTCGATCTGTACTGAGTATTTGATAATAACAAGTATGTTATCCTCCTTTCAGAGCTCGATTCCACAGACAATTCTCTTCAGCAAGAGGAATTCCCAGCAAACAATAAAAGAGCCACTCACATGAGAGTCATCATTGAAAACGGTTATGACCACTTTGTATCTGTGCACAGACTTGGTATCACTGGAAATGCTGTTCATGGATGAACAAATTTATACACCTTAAGATACCGTCTTTCTTCATTTCTGTCAGAAATCTGTTTTGTGTACATACATTTACTGGTATTTAAAGTTGAAATAAAGTGTCAATATGATGTCAATTGTTAGTGAAAGGATGTGGCCCTTATGATTATTTCTACATCATGTTTGTTCATTTTGGAAAGGAAACATATTTATTTGACAATAAAATAGGAGGCTTATGGATTTCATTAGTTTTTGCAATGAGTATATCTCCCAAACTGAGGGATATGAATGTTGTCATTCTTTATAACCCAATGTTACATTCATTAGAGTCCCATCAATAATCGGGATCGAGTCTTATAGTGATTAGCTTGTTTATCCATGCATTGACAGTTTTCCAGACATTTTGACTGCCTATACAGCCATTTACATAAACATATAGTAATGGGTTATAGATCAAGTTTAATTTTGGGCTTAGTTTACCTGTTTTTAAAAAAGTAATTAACCCTGAACTGAATTGACAATTTTTCAGGGTTTTTTGGGGGGAGGGGGGGGGGGGCTATCTCTGCAGCTGTTG
>CAJDSM010023422.1:18233-49529 GCA_903981925.1 Ostrea lurida
GCAGCTATTGATTTGACAGTGTAAACATGAATTTATACCACTGGGTTACAATTCAAGTTTGAATTAAGGCTTTCTTGAACTATTTTTGAAAGAGTTATGGAAACTATTGTAGAAAGAGTTATGGGTCCTTCAACTTTGCAAATTTAAGGGGTTTGACAGTTTTCCAGACATTTATCCCTGCAGATACTGAATTGAAAATTTATTAATAAACTTAGGTCAAATACTATTGGCTTGCAGATCAAGTTCGAGTCTGGATTTTATTGATCTTATTTTGAAAGAGTTGATGGACCTTGAACTTGGAAAATAATGCCACCCATTGGGGTCCTTTTGTGATGCTTGCCATCACAATATGATATTTAGTTTCTTCCTCCATCACAGAAGTATAGCTTGAACAAACATCTTAAACTTATCATTGACCTCGATCTTTGACAAATGACAGTGGTGAAGGATTACAACTCGGTGTCTGGCCATAGCTAGCAATAAAATTTGAGACGCCTGAATCACTTGGGTGACCTTGTGCGGCAATTCCTTGTCCAATTTGGTCGTAGGGATGAGGCTCAAAACTTTAAAAAGTAGTTCAATCAACAAGAGCATTGCCAACATAGCATTGTTCCCCTGTCACAGTGAAGTAATGACACATCCTTGGGTCCAGATCGAGCAACAATCTGAGGCCCAAAGTAGCAACTTTGTCTACTATCATATTATTAAATCCATGCACATGGTAAAAAGATTATGGCCCAGACAATGTTAAAACCAACAAATGCATTAGGACTTTGACCAATGAACTTGACTCAAGGTCATGACACACCCTTGAGTCCAGGGCAACAATTCCTTAACATATATTATTCAAATCCATGCACTCGGTGAAAAATTGTAGCCCGGACAATGTGTATTGTGACCTTGACCTTTGTCTGATAAGCTTGTATCAAGGTCACGACACACCCTTCTGTGAAATTTTCCAATCCATGCAATCAGTGAAAAGTTACGGCCGCACAATTAAAACCACTACTAGTATATGTGTATTTTGACCTTGCTCAAGACAAGGTCATGACATTTCTTTGGTCCAGGACAATAATTATGTGAAATATTATGCCAATCCATGCACTATAATGTGCATTGTGACTTTCGACCAGTGACAGTAACCTAGTCTAGGGCAACAATTCTGTGAACTATAGAGAAGGTCAGATGTTATGGCCCGGACAAACTATATATCGGTCGGACAATGCCATAACATAATACACCTCGTCTAAAGACGGACGAATAAAAAAAACCCACTTTAACCTAATTCGAATAAAATTTCAAGCCCTACCCGACTCCGATTTTCTCCATCGCGAGAGTGTGGAGTGGTTGGAGTGAGCGAAATATTCGGTTTGCGCACTTAGCACAAGTTAAGGGGATATCCGCCCTCGTGTGATTTATCAAAAATTATTGGTTCAGAGTAAAAAAAAAAATAAAAAAAACCCCAATCTATTACTTTTTTAATATGAAATTTATCTATGAAAAATTGTTGTCTATTTTCAGCAAAACGGTGGTTAAATTGCTGCAGGTCCCAACTTTTAATGGCAACAGATTGCAATAAAGGTTACCTATGAGCAGAAAGTACATGTACAATATGTAATTTCACGCAACAAACGTTATTTTGAACAAAAAAAAAACAAAATTTGGACTATACCATGATTGTGGAGAAGCACCTTCATATTTTACATGCTCATTTGGGGAGTACTTCGTATAAAGTCGAAAATTCATAATATTCGTTGAATAATGAAGAAGAATGAAAAGCATTGCTTTCAGTTAATTAAAGGGGCATGGACACGTTTTGAACTAAAAATGTTCAAATTTTAGATTGCCGATTTTAATGTTTACAATGCTTGACTAAGGTATTTCTAATAGTCAGGAAAAATTTAAACGTTATCTGTTGATCGACTTCCAAGTGAGATACAGCACTTACAATTCTTTGTTATGTAAACAAGGCCCTAGCAATGAGTTTGCTTACATATATTGAATATGCTACTAAACGTTCCATTTAAAGCAGATTTTTTCAAATTAGAAGTTCATTCTAAACACAATTAAACAGTGTCTAGTGTTTCTCACATTTCATATTGTTTTAAACATACTTTTTACTAAGCAATCTTTTTGTAAACATAAACAAGGCTCGAGCCTTGTTTACATAGTGAAGATTTGTGAGCGCTGTTTCTTACTTGTAACTCAACAACTGACTTTCAGTTTAAAATTTTTGCTGACCACTAGAAATAACTTGATTTAAGCATTTTAAACATCAAAACTGGCAATCTAAAATTTGAACATTTTTAGTTCAAAATGTGTCCATGTTCCTTTAATTAAATAACACTTTTTAAAAATCTTTTATTCAGAACTTTAATACATATTTTTGACAAAGACTTTCTAATTAACACACCCACAAATAGATCGGCCGATAATAAATTACATATATATCACCCTTTTAATATTTTACGCAGATAGACGCTAATTGCTTGAAATTTGTTCTGAATAATTTTCACATTTTTTTTTTCATGCATACATTGAACATAATTTTGAATTATTTGTATTGTGGATTACTTTTCATAGTATATGTATTTCATTTCCGGTGACGTAGCGCACTGGGACACAGGCACTGCCACTCGACGTTTTAAAATAAATAGTATCAATCATACATATGCCATCTTCGCAAGCCAAGTGTCCGATTCGCTTACTCTCATACCTTGGAGATTTTAAGGCGAGTTTCATATATGCGCTTGAATTACAAGGCATCAATAATCGCGGCATTCATCTTGTTGGTTTGAAGGTTTCCACAAACCCCATTTGGATGCATCTACTTAAGATTTGTCTTAAATTGTATACAAATTTTTCTTCAATGTCTTTTACTTAACGATCCATTTTAATACACACCAAGACAAATCTGATTGCTAGCTTTTGTTTCTCAAAAGCGATAACTCGCATTGTCGTTAGATGGCATTAGTGAAGACTAAATCTGAAGGGGAGATGAGAGTAAGCGATGGTCTCTGGTTGCGAGTGACATTTGCAAAGAGGCTGGAGATGATAAATAATTAATACATGTACGTGTATATAAATTCTAGCTCCAGAACTCCTGACCCAGGGGTCTTGCATTATTTTCTTTCTTTATCACTGATGTGTACCGTATATATACTCGCATATAAGTCGTTTTTTTTAAAATTAAAATATCGACCCTGAAGTCTATGTCCGACTTACTTGCGAGTACTAATGCCATAATATTTTTCATGCCATACAACAAGCGATATTTAACGGAATTTTGAATGCTTCAATTACGGTTTAGTCAGCAGCAAATCAAACAAGAGCAACGCAAACGTAGCATATACGCCGTGGCCAGACAGTGGTAAACACATGTGCATTTTTGACATTTAACCAGTGACCTTGGCTCAAGGTCATGACACTCTTAGTTCTAGGCAACAAATCTGGTGAAATAATTATTGAAATACATGCAATCATTGAAGTTATGGCTGAATGTTAAAACTATGTGTATTGATGAGCTTGACCTTGGGTCATGAACTTCTTGGGTCTAGACCAAACAATTCTGTGAATCAATTATTCCAATCTATGCACTTAGTGAAAATTATGGTCGGCAGGTTAAACTATATGTGATTGCGCATTGAATCTGACCAGTGACCTTGGCTCAAAATCCACGACACTTCCTTGATCTAGACTCAAGTTCTGTGAATATTTATTCCAATCTCACTCGTAAACTTTTCTGGACAAATAAAACTCACTTTCGATTTTACCGACCATTTTGACCAAGTACTTTATTATTCATGGAACTCCTTCTTCTAGACCAATCAATTCTGTGAATATTATTTTCATCATGGCTCAGTGAAACTTATGGTCCGGCAAGGTTAAAACCAGATGTTGCATTTTGACTTGACTTTGACAGTGACCTTGGCTAAAGGTCATAACAATTTCTATTGTGTATGAAGCAACAATTCTGTGAAATATTATTCATGATGCATATGTAAAGTTATGCCGTGACAATGTTTAACCATTAAGTGTGGTAGTGACTTGCTTTGGCCAATACATTGGATAAGGTATGAATTCTTAAGCTAAGGTCAGGGCACAACTCTGTAAATATTACAAATCACAAAGAGGATATCAGGAGTTTAGGGCCGACAAACTAATTTGCATGTAAAACTATTAGTGTTAGTGACTTGACTTGACAATAACCTTGGATAAGGTATGACACTTTTTAGGTCAGGGCAAAATTCTGTGCAATATTAAATTCGATCTACAAAGAGGTTCAGGAGTTATGGCCGGACAAACTATTTTGCAATGTTTAAACTATGTATGTGTATAGTGCTGACTTTGAACAATAACGCTTGGATCAAGTCATACACTTTCTAGGTCAGGGCAACATCATGTGACCTATTTCAATATTACAAGAGGATGGGGAGTTTGGCCGCGGACAAACTATTTGCCATGTTAACATTTGTGTACATGTGACTTGCTTTGACAATCATTGGATCATGTCATGACTTTCTTGGTCCATGGGAAATTCTGTTGAAATATTTATTCAGATCTACAAAGAGGTTCAGGAGTTTGGCACGGACAAGCTATTTAGACGGACGGGACACGCGTAAATATACGTCGTCTGAAGACGGGCGTATAAAAAGCGTAATACCTTTAAAAATAGCATTAGTGGCGGATTTAAAGGGGGCCCAGCCCCCCCCCCCTTTGGTGACCAAATTTAATTATTATGTATAGATATATAGCTAAATTAACCTCTAATAGTAACTTTTTATAAAAAAAAAGCTCTAAAACCCGAGAGCTTCCGGTGACTTCGCCCCCTGGGCCCCCACTTTGGCTTCATCCAAGACCTTAAGCTTATTGCCTTCTTTTACAACGAACCGGACCCCCTCTTTCGACAAACCCTGGATCCGCCACTGAGCATTGTGAAAATAGCGAACAGTGATCAATTTAGCAACTCCTATAAAGAATACAAAATTACCGGTAACAATTAATTACAATATTCAGTATCAAAGAAACACACTTCTTGCTATAAAATGAATTTTAAGATGGCAGACAATTTGACAAAATCTAGTCCGACTTATATATGCGGGTCAATGTTAAATTGTTCAAAATTGATCCGAAATAGGGGTTCCCGACTTATACGCAGGTCGACCTATATGCGAGTATATTCTGGGGTTCAGTGACCATGAAATTTACAACTATTCTTCTTCTTCCACCCAAATATTCTATTTGAAAAATGACCAAATACTTTTAGAGCAGTTGATAAAGTTAACAACCTCCAATGATTGACTCAAATGACCGGAAGTTACTCTTCAACTTGTCTACACGACCTTGGTTCAAAATCATGGCCCAATACATGTTTATGAAAAATACTGATTTATATGACCTTTTAATACATCTATACCTTCATCAAAAACCTTTGAATGGCCTCTAATACAATATGGTCCGCACAAGGTATGATGGATAGACAATTGCTAATAATTCCATCCGGATTTTTTGAGCGGCTATAACTGTTAGTTCTTGATGTTCGAAAATTTAACCCCAAAAACTAATAATAATAATAAAAAATAATAATTAATAAATTCAATTCCCCATTATAATTCATGTAGTCCCTCTCTGGGAAAGAATATAATGTAGCCAGGGAAATGGATGCAAAAATTTTACTAGGAATACTGTGAGTAAAACTCAAAAGGATATACCCCGATCCCCCGCCACCACCATATTTTTATGTTGACTTAAGTCACTAAAGTTTAAACAAAGCTTTAAAGGACATAATCTGGTAAAAGAAGGATTTCTAAATTTTCAACTTTTCTGTCGTAAGTACAAGATATTCTTGTCAGAGAGAGACTCCCTCCTCAAAAGCTATTCAATTTGGGTTATTGGACTTAGTTTGTTTTCTGAACTTGTCCTCTGCACGGTACGCTGGTGCAGGGGACTTTTCTTGTTCGTCTACAACCCTTAACCCTACATGTACATGTAACCCTAACCCTAGGTGTAACCCTAACCCCTGCTGTTAAGGATACAATCCTAACCTAACTCAACACCTAACCCTAATTCAAATCCTAATCCTAGCTGTAACCCTAATGGCAAGCCCAACCCTAGGAGCAACTAACTGTAACCATACCCCCTGCTGTCTTAATAAATCGCAACCCTAACCTGTTGTCCTAACCCTAACTGGAATCATAAACCGAGCAGTCTCAACATCCCTAAAGATAACCGTAACCCTAAGGGCAACCTTAACCCTAAATGTAGCCCTAACCCTAGCTCCTGCTGTGCCACTAAACCTAATATGGACAATCGTAACCCTAAAGGCAGCCCTAACCCATGGTGTAACCCTAGCCCCTGCTGTCCCATTAACTCTAAGGACAACCCTAACCCAATTAAAGTCCTAATCCTAAGTCAAACTCTAACCCTAGCTGTAACCTAATGCAAGCCTAACCCAAGATGCAACCCTAACTCGACTGCAGCCTTAACCCTAAGTGCAACCCTAATTTCAGCTAAGGTTGTACTTAGGCCTGCAATTAGGGTTTGGTTCACAGTTAGGGTTCACCCACCTGCTGCAAGTTCACGATCTACCCGACAACCGCGGGTCACCACACTGATAAAGAGAGTTGACGTTACTCACGCTGCATACCCACGGTGCGTTGCATTAGGGTTTAGAGTTACAGCTGGGATTGCACTTAGGTTTCGGACTGAAACTAGGGTTAAGGTTCTAATTAGGGTTGTTTAAGTTAGTTAAGTCAGTTTGACTTGGGTTAGGGTAGGGTTGTGCTTAAGCCTGTGGTCAAGTTAGGGGTTGCACCTAGGGCTAGGGTTTGAATTAGGGTTGCATTTAGGGATACCGCTGCTAGGGTAGGGGTTGCAACTAGGGTTAGGGCTGCCACTAGAGCTAGGGGTAGGGTTAGACCCATAACTCTATCTAACTGTAATCCCTAGTGCAGTCTACCGTGGGTTTGCGGCGGAAGTAAGGCCAACTCTCTTACCAGCTTGGTGACCCGCAGTCGTCGGGTAGATCGTGGACTTGCAGCAGGATGGCTGTCGTGCTGTGAAACACTTCCTGAACCCTCCCCTCGAACAGGTCAGCAGACCACTTATTTCGACCTGCGGGAGCCCTGCCGTGCTGTGGAAAATCGTACCCCTCCCCGCCCGGTCTCCAGTAGACAAGAAAATAATTTTGAACACTCGTTGGAGCACGGTAGGGCTGGATCCATGTCATTCCGGTGTTTTTTTTATATCGCTCTCGACGGATCTTAAAATTCTCCACGTGTTTTCAAATTTGGCCTCCCAACTTTTCTTTTTCCTTGTGGGTTCCAATCCAGAGCTTGTCTTGTGACATTATCGGCTGGGTTCCTCAATGTGTGGCCTATCCAGCCCCACTTTCACTTCTTGATGGCCTCACTGACTGGAATTTGGCTGGTTTGCTTCCACAGTCCTGCGTTTGAGATCTTCTCAGGCCACCTGATGTTGAGGATGTGTCTCAAACACTAATCTTGTTGACGAAAGTCTGGATTTTGTTGGTTTGAATTGGATTAGTTTTGTTAGTCTCTCATCTAGCTAGAGCAGAATTTTCACTCGTATTGAGACGTCACCATTGCGGTGAAAGCTGCAAATTTAGACCTATGTTAACACTCATGGCTTTTAACAGTGTGGGTTCTTTTTGCGTGCACACATGCTGCGAACGGGACCTCCGTTTTTAAGGTCATCCAAAAGACCAATGATTCATCTCTATGCCGAGCTCTTGGCGAAGGAGTAATAACTACTTATTTTCACGTCTTAGGTTTGACGCGGCCGGTGCGAGCACGGGATCGAACGCACACCTCCGATCACGAGGCGAGAGGTCTACACATGAGCCACCGCGACCGGTGTTGGTGTTAGTTATGCCAGTGTATCGGACCTCGTATAAAATGCTTTCACATTGGTGTTAAAGATGTGGATCTTGTTGGGATAAGGTTTTGGAGTTCAAGATCGGTCGCAAGGTATTGAAGGCGAGCCTGGCTTTGTTGATCCGGCTCCTGACATCTTCATCAGCGCCGCCATCTGTGCTGACTATACTTCCGAGGTAAGTGAAGCGATCAGTCTCCTTGATGTTTTCTCCCTGCGGCTGTAATGGTTGCTCTTGTTTGTTGTTCAGCCGCATCACCTATGTCTTTCTGGTGTTGATCTTCAGGCCGGTCTTCTTGGCCATTTCAGCGAATTGGGTGAGCTTGGACTGTGCATGATGTTGCTTGTGGGACAAAAGGCCAATGTCGTCCGCAAAATCCAGGTCCTCCAGCTGTTTGGTGAAGGTCCACTGTATGCCGGTGTTGCTGTCCTCTGTTGTTTTCCTCATTATCCATGGGCCAATCTATGACTCTAGGTATAACCCTACCTGTAATCCTAGCCCCTTCTGTGCCCATCACCCTGCGAACAACCGTAACTCTGCTGCCCTCAGCACAACCCTATCTGTAATCCTAACCCGACCGTGTCCTCATCGGCCCGTCTGCAGGTCTTTGGTCGAGCTGCTGGTTCGAGGTTCTGGTCCTCCGCCTGCAGGTCGGTGGTCGAGGTGCTGGAGCTCGGCCGTGCACTCGTTCGGGCTGCGGCGAGAGAGATCAGGCACGGACGACAAGAGGACGTCCGAGGTCAAAACCTCCTCAAGCTGGAGACGTCCATCCCCACTCTCTCGTTCATTCTCTTCGTCTAGAGGAGAGCGGACGGCCAGCCCACTGGGTTAGGGATATAGTGTTCAGGGGTCCGTGTTTGCCCAACTCTATTCTATTTAGGACTTACGAGATTGATCACTGTTCGTTTTCTTTGCCTTTACATGGGACGAGAATTCGCCGCGGGGAGCAGCCGTACACACACGACGCTAGAGCCGCGGTTTCGATCGTGCACGGTTACGGAGGGGCGGTGAGAAAAGAAAAAAACCCAGAGGCCAGGTCACGTCCGTCGCCTGAAAAAGGGTGGCCGTCGGTAGTGGCACTATCTGGTAGATCCTGCCAGTACCGTAGTCATATGCTTGTCTCAAAGACTAAGCCATGTATCTCTTGCACAGGGAAACCGCGAATGGCTCATTAAATCAGTTATGGTTCATTAGAATTTTAGAGCTAATGCATACAACGAAGGGGGAACCAGAGTTCGATCGATTCCAGAGATGAAGCATGAGAAACGGCTACCACATCCATGTAAGGCAGCAGGCGCGCAAATTAGCCACTCCTGGCACGGGGAGGTAGTGACGAAAATTAACAATACGGGAATCATTCGGGGCCCCGTAATTTGAATGAGTACGCTTTAAATCCTTTAACGAGGATCCATTGGAGGGCAAGTCTGGTGCCAGTAGTCGTGGAAATTCCAACTCTAATAACGTATATTAAAGTTGCTGTAGTTAAAAAGCTCGAAGCTGGATCTCGGTTTCAGGCTGACGGTCTGCCTCGTTGCTGTCACTACCTGTCCTGACCCAACATCTCGGTTGTAAACCCTTGGTGCTATTGACTTAGTTGCTTCGGGTGGCCGAAACTTTTACTCTGAAAAAATAAAGAGTATTCAAAGCAGGTGAATCGCCTGGACAATGGTGCATGGAATAATGGAGTAGTACCTCGGTTCTATTTAGTTGGTTTTCGGAACACGTAACGAGGTAATGATTAAAAGGGACTGACTGGGGCATTCGTATGGCGTGGTTAAAGGTGAAATTCTTGGATCCTCGCCAGACAGCATACGGCGAAAGCATTTGCCAAGCAAGTTTTTATTAGTCAAGAATGAAAGTCAGAGGTTCGAAGACGATCAGATACTGTCGTAGTTCTGACCATAAACAATGCCAACTAGCAATTCACTGGAGCTGCTTCAATGACTCCGCGAGCAACCTCCTTGGGTTCCGGGGGAGTATGCTTGCAGAGGTGAAACTTAAAGGAATTGACGGAAGGGCACCACAAGGAGTGAATCCTGCGGCTTAATTTGACTCAACACAGGAAACTCACACCGCCCGAACACTGTAAGGATTGACAGATTGAGAGCTATTTCTTTATTCAGTGGGTGGTGGTGTATGGCCGTTCCTAGTTGTTGGAGCAACTTGTGTGGTTAATTCCGATAAAGAACGAGAACCTACTAAATAGTTCACCGATCTCGAATGCGTCGATGCACCTTCTTAGAGGGACAAGTGACGTTTAGCCACACGAGATTGAACAATAACAGGTTTGTGATGCCCTTAGATGTATGGAGCCACACTCGCGCTTCTTTGAAGGAATCAACAGTTATCTGTCCTGGCCCGAAAGGGTCGGGTAACCCGTTAAACCTCCTTTGAGCTAGGGATTGGGGCGTGTAATTATCCCCATGAACGAGGAAGTCCCAGTAACGCGAGTCATAAGCTGGCGTTGATTACGTCCCTGTCCTTTGTACACACCGCCCGTCGCTACTACCGATTGGATGGTTTAGTGAGCTCCTTGGACTGGTCTCGACGGCGCGGAAACGCGCTCATTTTGGTGTGCCGGGAAGATGGGCGAAATGTACTATCTAGAGGAAGCAAGAGTCGTAACAAGGTTTCCGTAGGTGAACCTGCGGAAGGATAATTAACAAATCGCTCGTTCGCAGAGCAAAAAGAGAAAAACAGTCGGGTTTACCTTCGTGCCTCTCCCATAGCTCGCTTGGAGGGGAGAGCGCAACACATCGCCGCCTCGGCGACACCTTGGGCTGTTGTAGTCGAACAGGCTCCGTCGCCTTAAATACAGACGAGCTCTATTTCCGGCGACTCAGCAGAGCGTTCCATCGGTCGGGGGAAAGGCAGGTCGCCAGCTTACCGCCAGGCATCGTCAATCGTGGGACCGATGTTAAAAGCACCCAGATATGAACGTTTCACGTATATCAATAGTTTTTCACTGGCAGCGGGGAGCACTTCTCGCGGCCGTGTTGCGCGTCGCGACCGACCGAATTTGACAACTTTTTGTTGACAATTCTAAGTGGTGGATCACTCAGCTTGGGGTCGATGAAGAGCGCAACCAGATGCATGAATTAATGTGAATTGCAGGACACATTGAACATCGACATCTGAACGCACATGGCGGCCTCGGGTATACCCGTGCGGGTCCGGGTTAGAATAGGTCCTCAGCATCCCATTGCGTGTCGTAAGAGCGACTGATCATGAATGGACGGTCTTCGGATGAGACCGGAAAAACCGAGGCCCCGATCACATCAGAGTGTGGCACGATAAAAGATCCTCTCCCTGCTAAAGGCCTGAATGCCGAACATAGGCCTAAATTTTGCAGCCCTTCACCGGCTAATGGTGACATCTCCATATGAGTGAAATATTATCGAGTGGGACGCAAAAAATAATCAGTCAATCAAAGCTTCAGGTATCTCCCGTGGCTACGTCTGTCTGAAGTTTGGCGAAACTATCAATCGGACACCGGCGCTGTCCGCCTTGGGCCGTCGTAGCCGAACAGACTCTGTCGCCTTAAATACAGACCGCCGCAGGCTCGTAAGCGTCGCTGGTCTGGATTCCTTTCCCACTCAGCTATCTTGGTATCAACTGGGAAGCAATCAAAGTGCTGGCAAGAGATAGAGATGGTTGGAGGAGGTGTGTGGAGGCCTTATGCGCCCGTTGGCGCGAAGAGATTTAAGTAAGTAAGCATCTCGACCAGATGGAGAGGGCGGTGACAGTAACGCGGTCTTGTCTCAGGTCCGAACCAAGGGCGTGCCGGAAGCCCTTCACACCAAACCCGCCTTCGCATTCGTTTTGGCCTTGCGGTGCAAGTACGGACGCTACGGGTGGAAGAGGTTCAAGAGATAGGGCGTAGCTCGAAGAGAAGCATCGCAAGTGAGTCCCCCGCCTTGTCGTCACCAAAATAACCAAAACCTTTGAAGAATGAAGTGGAGAAGAGTTCCATGTGAACAGCAGTGGGACATGGGTCAGTCCGTCCTAAGAGATAGAATAATTCCGTTCTGAAACGGGACAGTGTCTAAAAAAGCAAAAATACTGACTGCCTGTAACCTATCGAGAGGGAATCGGGTTAATATTCCCGAACATGGGAACAGAGTCGGCTCCTCGCGGGGTCGTGAGCGGTAACGCAAACGAACTCTGAGACGGCGGCGGGGTCTTATTGGATGCTGGTTAGTGGCTGCTAGCTTCAGCCCCGTATATTATAACGGGGATACAACACGTCACCAAAATAAATTTTTACAAGTCAATTTAAAATTGTGTCCAAATATAATGTTTAAATTATAAAGAAAATATACATAAAGTTATCAATTTATTGATAGAAAAAACATCAGCTGTAAATGGTAGAGTTGGTCGTTAACAAATTTCTATAAAAGATCGATGAAGGATGAAATCAAACGTTCGTTTTAAAGTACTTGGACTTCTTCATGTCTTTATTGGATATTTCACCCGCTATACACACACAGTGCTGACGATGGAGATTCTGAAGCTGTATTTTGGTCCTGCAATATCCTACAGTTAAACACATAACGAGCCCTGCCAGTCCAATGCACGCAGCGATTAAGGCCCAGTGATCCGGGCCAGTCACAACGTAGGTCTTTTGAACTGGACTTAGTTTGACGTCACTAGACACTAGGTTCCCAGAATATGAAGGGATTTTATTGTTCCAAAAGTCCAGTTTTTGGGCTTTGTAGTTTGTAGACGTCTCTACAAAAGGTCGGTTAATTCCCAGATATATTTTCGTGTACACAGGATTGTCAGTACTGTAACGACTCATGTGGAATTGCCTATGAGGGACCAATGATGGTAGTCTGAAATTGACAAAATTCATTTGAAATGAAGTATACCACCATTCACTTATTCAAGCAAGTGCGACGTTAGTTTTCTTTCAAGTGCATTCAGAGCGTTTGCAGACTAGAGAGTTTGAAGATGCAGTTATGAAGTATACAAATACATGTATATCATTCACACAAGAATCCATTTTGCATTTTACAATTACAGTGAATGAAAGAGACATTTCATAATTCATTTACCCGTTATATATGAAGTTTGACCACATATGTATGAGAAGTTTACTCATTTTCTTGTCGTTGTCGTTATATCTGAAGTTTGAGTGACCAGACATGGGCGATCCTGAAAGATAGAAGATTTCCGAACCGTGTGGAACTCCTGAAAAATAAAATTGAAAGATTTTTTCCCTCAATTGAACCTGAAAAGTATAAAACTAAATACTTAAAGTATCTAGGTGCTACCGTTTAGACAGCTATGCATTGCCTCTACGCTTACAGACATTTTATTTCATGCTACAACAGTCCATATATACGACAGTTAGCCGTCGTTGCATACTACCACTCAGGCACTGCCTACTGGGCGCGCGTAGAAGACGGCGAGGATCCAATGAATTGACAGTGGCAAGAAGAGGGTGGGGGAAAAGTAGTTCAAATCGTGTTGTGCTGCATTATGATGTGCGGGTTCCGGTCATATCCTGGTACGGAGAGAATTCAGTATTTATTTGAGACTAAATTTATCTAAGAAATAAATTTCATGTTTGAAAGTACAGGTGGGAATGAACTGCGATGCTTCACGTCATTTTACTTCACGAGGCGCGTCATCCAACAGTGTGCTGACGTACAGAGGCGCGTCATCCAACAGTGTGCTGACGTACAGAGGTGCGTCATCCAACAGCTTGCTGACGTACAGAGTCGTAGTTCATTTCTTAAATTCACAGCGGGTGTGACCGGTCAGCAGAGGATGCTTACTCCTCCATGGCACCTGATCCTGCCTTCGCTTTTGTCGGAGGTCCGTGTTGCCCTACACTCGATTTTGTATATTTTTTGGACTATGATTACGTTTAGCACATTGTTTACTTCGCCATTTTATATTCCACTTTCGTTTATAGCGTACTATTTTGATCGGAATTCATACGCGCATTGTTTACACCGCATTCATGAGGAAATGCTGTTATACGCCCCTCTTGAGAATTTTTCACTCATATGCCCGCGAAGGGCTAAACATTTTAGGCCTATGCTCGGTGCTTATGGCCTTTGAACAGGGAGGGATCTTTATCGTGCTACACCTGCTGTAACAAGGGACGTGGGATTTTGCGGTCTTATCCGAAGGACCGCCCCCATTTAGTCGCCTCTTACGACACTCAGGGGGGTACTGAGGACCTGTTCTAACCTGGATCCCCACGGGATCATGAGGGAATGACTATCGTTACGATTTGTAAAGACATCAAAGGCAAAGCCATTGGGATTGTAAATATGACAGGAAAATTTGATAACATTTACTACAATACCGGTATGACAAATGCGAAGAAAATCAAAACTATAAGTGTTGTTCTGCAGCATCATCGGACATTGCTTAGGGGTATTATATTCATGAGAAACGCAAAACATAGATAATATAATTTATATAGCAAGGACTGTCTTACAGACATTCAAGCATTTCCCTCAACTTTGCTATATGCAACCCTTTTCAAAATCTGCAACTGCACCTTGCATACTAGGGGCGACTGCTAGTCAGGAAAGTGGAGAGTGGAATTCCACATCAAGTTACAGGTATCACCGTACGTGACTGAATCACGAATTGTATATACAATGGTTCTCGTCATTGAAACTCCCTTAAGATTTTGCAAACGAAACAGAAACGCGAACCATTGGACAAACCATCTTTGCAAGCCAAAGGTTTTCGATCCACTCCGCTCCCCACAAACCCTTGGTAGATTACGCCACGAAAAGCCACAGGGCTCCAGGGTTCGACCACATAATACAATATGTATCGGTAATTTGAGTAAAATGCCAGCAAGTAAATTAAGATTATTTACCTTTCCATTGGGCTAAAATAGATTTATACTCGTAGTTGTAAAGGTAGACGGGTATATTGCGTAATGACATTATTTGGGCGAGTTTGTGAGTAGGCGCTGTGATATAATAGTCCCCGACAATCTGAAATAGAGACATATTCACTAGAAGACGCTGAGAACTATTTGATTTAGCGGATTCATGTGAACTTTTTTTTATCAAGCATCTGTATGTAAACACCTTGTGCGGTTCATAAACTTACATCTGAAAAGATGTCTTGTACCAAATTTTCTCTGTTTTGGAACGGCCACGACGCATATTGATCTAAAACCATATCTGAAAGAAAGAATGATAAAAATTTGGAGACATTTTTAAAAAAAGCATATACAGAGTATTGTTGGATTGTATTATTGTCACAAACTCCAAAACTCCCAAAACAAACTCGATTGAAATTTAGACAGATACGACAACTGGAGTTTGCATGTAGTACTAGTAGTATATCAACATCTATAGCTTGGAATTTGTTTGCAACTTTAATTTGATCCCTTATTGAATATTGTGCTAAAACGCAAACTAGAATAGTAAACAGCTATTGATTTTGAATCCGTTAAAGGGACATGGACAGGTTTTGAGATAAACTTTATGTTTGCATATTACGTTATGGCGTTGTCCGTCCGGCGTCCGTCCGAAATAGTTTGTCCACGCCATAACTCCTGAACCTGTTTGTAGATTTGAACAAAATTTCACAGAATTGTTGCTCTGGACCTAAGGATGTGTCATGACCTTGATCCAAGGTTATTGGTCGTAGGTCAAGGTCACTATTCACATAATAGTTTTAGCATTGGCAACTAGTTTGTCCTGGCCATAACTCCTGACCCTCTTTGTAGATTTGAATAATATTTTACAGAATTGTTGCCCTGGACCTAAGGAAGTGTCATGATCTTGATCCAAGGTTATTGGTCAAAGGTCAAGGTCACCACACACATAATGGTTTAAACATTGCGGGGGCCATAACTTTTGACTGAGTGCATGGATTCGAATAATATTTCACAGAATTGTTGTCCTGGACACAAGAAAGTGTCACGATCTTGAGCCAAGGTCACTGGTCAAAGGTCACAATGCACATCGAGGTTTTAGCCTTGTCCGGACCTTAAGTTTTCACTGAAAGCGTGGATTGAAATAATATTTCACAGAATTGTTGGTCTAGACCTAAGTAAGTGTCATGACCTTGAGCTAAGGTCACTGGTCAAATGTCCAGGTCACAATGCACATAATAGTTTTTACCTTATTCGGACCATAAGTTTTCACTGAGTGCATGGATTGGAATAATATTTCACACAATTGTTGGTCTAGACCCAAGGAAGTGTAACGACATTGAGTCAACATCACTGGTCAAATGTCAAGGTCGCAATGCACATAGTGGTTTTAACCTTGTCCGGACCAAATGTTTTCTCTGAGGGCATGGATTGGAATAATATTTCATAGAAATGTTTTTCTAGACCCAAAGAAGTGTCATGACCTTGAGCCAAGGTCAAAGATCAAGGTCACAATGCATATAGTGGTTTTAACATTGTCCGCCATTGATGATAAAAAATATACTGCAGCAGTACTAATGGATCTCTCAAAAGCCTTCGAATGCTTACCACCTACTCAGTAAATTAGTGTTTATGAAAATGTATGGCCTTTCAGAGTCGGCAATATTTCTTGTACACAGCTATCTATCAGAATGAAAACAATGTGTAAAAATAGGCAATAAAATCAGCACATGGAAAGACTTATATAAGAGGGTACCTCAAGGCTCTATTTTAGGACCAGTGCTTTTTAATATTTTTCTAAATGATATTTTTAATTTTGTTGTACAACTAAGCCGACGACAACTCATTGTCACACTCAGACTAAGATCTATCCAAAGTTGTTAAAATATTAGAAAAAGAAAGTCTAAATTTGATAAAATGGTTTTCGGACAATCAAATGAAAGCAAACCCTGAAAAATTTCAAGCACTTTCAATAGGAAACAAAACATGTAAAGAGGAAATTACTTTCAATTTAGATGGAATAAAAATGAAGTAAAACTGCTGGGTGTGACAACTGACAGTCAATTAAACCTCAACAACCATATCTCAAATATATGCCAAAAAGCAGCAAATCAGCTAAATGTGCTAAAACGTATCGGAAAGCACTTAACTAAATTGGGCAAACTAATCATATATTTCTCTTTCATTATGAGTAATTTCAACTATTGTCCGGTTATTTGGCATTACTGTGGCGAAAACAACACTAAAAAAAAAATGAAAAAATTCAAGAAAGGGCACTAAGATTTATCTATAATGATCAAAACAGCACTTACGAAGAATTATTAACAAAATCAGGTTTACCAACTCTAAAAATTAGGAGAATAAGAACAGTAGCTACAGAGGTTTTCAAAATTCTAAATAATGACAGCCCACTATATTTACAAGACTCAGCTACCAACAAGGATACAGCATATAATTTAAGAAAGAACACTGTACAGGTTCCTAGGGTTAGGACAACTAAACATGGTTTAAATTGTTTCAGATATGCAGGAGTCAAACTTTGGAATGAACTACCTAAAAATATTAGGAATACTACAAATTTCAATCAATTTAAAAGTTTAATAAATAATTGGAATGGGGAATCCTGTGTGTGTGGCTCCTGCAGATCTTAGCAAACCATCTTAGTTGTACTGCGTACATTCAAAACTGTAAACTGACAAATACATATTAAATATGTTTGCAATTTTTATGATATGACAAGGTGAAGGGTCAACTTAACTGTGATATTTTAAATAATGTGCCAAATACTTGCACATGATTTAAAAATGTGTTTGTATGTAGCTAATATTTTATGTTATTTATATAATATATGTATTTTTTATTACATTGTCGGTCAAAAGCTCTACAAAGCTTGTGTTACTGTTTTAAATATCCGACTTTAAATAAAATTTTCTGAATCTGAATCTGAAAGTCCGGGCCATAACTTTTCACTGAGTGCAGGGATTTGAATAACATTTCACAGATTTGTTGCCCTAGACATAAGGATGTGTCATGATTTTGAGCCAAGGTCACTGGTCAAGGTCACAATGCACATACTAGTAGTGGTTTTACCATTGTCTGGGCCATGGTGGGCGTATATTGCTACGTTGGCGTTGCTCTTGTTAATGTTTAAAATGATTAATTGTGTTATTTCTAATGGTCAGCAAAAAATTGAAAATCAGTTGTTGAGTTACAAGTATGTTACAGCACTCCCAATTCTTTGTTGTAAGTTACAACACTCACAATTCTTTGTTATGTAAACAAAGCTCATGCCTCATTTTTGTTAACATAAAGATTGTTTCACAGAAAATACTATGGTTAAAACTAAATGAGATGTGAGAAATGCTAGAAACTTTAATTGTGATCAGATCGAACTTGTAATTTGATAATTCTGCTTTAAACGGAACGTTTATTAGCATACTCAATATATATAAACAAAAACACGACACGAGCCTTGTTGACAGAACAATGTATCTCACTTGTAACACAACAAATGTCGTTCAAATTTTGCTGACCAATAGAAAAAACATAATAAATCATTTTAAACATTAAAAATGCAAATATGAAATTTAGCTCAAAACGTGTCCATGTCCCTTTAATATTTGAGCACACACTAAAACCGTCCCCTGTGTTGTCTGCTACAACAGTCTTCTTCTTTCAACGATCATTAGCTTACCTACAATGTTGGATAAGTTGGGCAAATCTCCTCGGAAACAATACATCAGAGTAATCAATTGCTTTAGTCCAACCTCCTCTCCACCAAATAATTTAACAAGGGGCATCGCTGAAGTATAAAATGATATTCGTATACATAATAAAGAGCAATTGATTAATCAACAGTTGCAAGAACATGAGATACATGGACATGTATCAGTTTCATTTCACTCCTTGCGTTATAGTTTATTTTGATGTGTTCCGTCTATTTTGCAAATATGGAACTGAACATTACCAGCAGAAAGACCCTCGTCCTTTGTAGCACCTGTCATGACACTGTCCACTCGGAAGTCCTCGTTCAGTATCAATCTCTCCGGTGTATCCGGAAGAACGTATCCATCCACGACAGGACGGAACTGTGGAGTTAGTGATGGGGACGTCTGAAAGTAAAGGATATGGATCCCATCGCAACAAGTGCTGAACAAATATGATTTATGTCTTAAAATTGCTAAGCAAAGGTCACCGCAGCTAGTTTTGGCTGCATCATACAACTAAACATGAGACAGGTTGAGTATGTAAATGTCATTTATTCAAATGACGCATTTAAACGAACTATTTACAAGGGATCAGACTCACAAACAATGCAATGAAAAAAGTCACTGAATGGAGAAAGAAAGTCAAACAATGCAAAATAATAAATATGCCTGATCCCCCAGATTTACATCAACTACCATAAAAACAACCTTACAAAGATGCAGCAAAAAAGATGGCACATCAAAAAATAGGCCACACCACATATACAGCATCACAATTTAAAATTGGCACATCAAAATTACCTATATCAAAGTATAAAATAAAATAAGGGACTAGCATGGTCAACTTAATGGCAGGAATGAAAGGGGTGGATGGTGGTTTAAATTAAAGATCAAAAATTCTGCTTTGTCAACAACCGGGTCAAAATGTAAAGTGACGCTAAGATGGTCACGTGATAAACTCCTGAATCCTGATTGGACAAGCTAACAAAGGGCGCAAGCTTGCAAAACATCAAAGTACTGTAACAAACATCAGCTTAAAATTTAGAAGGTTTGCATTTAAACCATAAATACAATTATTGTAATAATTGTTGTTTTAGTCTTAAAATGCTAAGCAAGGTCACCGCAGCTAGTTTTGGCTGCATCATACAACTAAACCATGAGACAGGTTGAGTATGTAAATGTCATTTATTCAAATGACGACATTTAAACGAACTATTTACAAGGGGATCAGACTCACAAAACAATGCAATGAAAAAAGTCACTGAAATGGAGAAAGAAAGTCAACAATGCAAAATAATAAATATGCTTGATCCCCAGATTTACATCAACTACCATAAAAACAACCTTACAAACGAATTAGACAGAAATCAATTTCTACTTGGTGTAATAATGAATTACCTGTCCGGAATTAGAAGGTTTTCATTCGAATACCTCTTTTTGTCACGTGGTTCTTTAGAAGGAAAAGCGTGGGTGTTAAATATCAGTTTAGGACGACACGGACAGCTGAGCACGTACGTTTAAATTTTATGAAATGTTCATCAAATTTAAATTTATTTAATCCAACTTTAATATACAATATGTACAATATTGTACAGTATTAAACAGCTGCAGTGTGTCGTTGCTAATTCCACATGTGTTGGTTATTTATTAGTTCAACTTTCATTTGGAAAGTAATGAATGGATTTAAAGGAGAATCAATCTTTAAACACTTTTTAACCTTGCTATATAAACAGGCGAGGTCAACATCGCGTCAAATCATAATCCAATAGAACATATACAAAATCAAGTGTAGGGCAACACGGACCTCCGACAAAAGCGAAGGCAGGATCAGGTGCCAAGGATACTGACATATTCTTTACTGTATTCTTATAAACAGTATTTTAAAAAAGTAATTAGCTCGAACTGAATCAATAAGCATCCAGGAATACGTGAAAATATGCATTCCGAAAACACATGAAATTGGACCCTCTTAGCTAATATCATCTAAGTCTTTCGTCATTTATCAACAATAATCAAAAATCCCAATTCCACGATTTTTGCGAGTAAATGAAATTACCAAGATATTTCCGATAGTGTGATGAAAATAAAACAAAAATACATTAAAATATATATGTATACGTGGTTCTAGCATTAGTTGATTAACGCCAACACACACAAAAATAGAACATGATTGCCGCGTGAAGATCTGTCAATAATTGTCAATAATTCATTGTTAATATGATTACGGGGATATTCTAATACGACTTACCACATATTTTAATGAAATATGTCTATGCATGATGTCAGTGGGTATTTTCTGTAGACATTCTTTGATGAGACGAGAACTGTTCCGTAGGCATCCAATGGAGGAAACGAAGATCTTGAAATGGATGTCTGGAGACCTCACTCTGTCAGAGTAACTCCAGTGGGCCAGTGGGGACCCACTCTGTATTATAACCCTCCGAAACAAACCTCCAACACAAAATGCGTAAGCAAAATCAAATATTACAGTAAATGGGCGGAATTGTATACTGTATAGCAAATAAACAACTCCGGTATATGTCAAGCGACGAAATGCCGATGTGAGGTTTGAAATCACTGAAAGGTTGGTGCATTTTTGTATGCAAGGGATACACACCACGTGGCAACTAGTATGCCACTGTGTTCGATTTTAAATCTTTCGGCATTTGTTTGTTGTATTGCATAACCAAGAACAACATCAATTCGTTCTACGTGTGTCAGAATACCTGAGTACTTGAAAACGTTTTGGTATTCTTCGGGACATTGCAAGAACATGTAATGCTGAAACTCATCGATGTACATCATTCAAAATCATTTTTAAAAGATGATAAAAAGTGTGTATTCTTACGTGTTGAAAGCATTGATAGATGCAAAAGGTTTTAGAATATATTATCATTTTGTTTTAATATTGAGAAAAAATTCTATTATTAACGAGCTTAGTAAAAGTTGTTTTATTTTGGAACCATCACTGTACCTTGGTGGGGTAAGCAACCGAAAAAAGAAATCAATGAGAGAAGTGCAAAATTGAGTTTTATTTTAAAGTTATATTACGGGTTAATTTTCTGTTGCTGATGTCGTTAATTCCAGTAATCGTTAAGTATCGTGATAATGGATGAAAGAGACCATGAAGAAAAAAAGTTGCAATGAAAAAACCCAGAGAGAATAGTCTGATGATCTTAGTTTCAAACTTGATGATTGGACAAAAATCGAGTTCTTTAATTCAAAAGTATAGGTTATTAGTGGATAGAAATACTCGAAAACCAAACAATTCTGATGAGGACCCAAACTCAGCGAAAACACTGTATGGCATTGAACTTTATATATTCAATTTGGTAACCTTGATTGAGAATTAATATGATGCAGCTTCTGTTGAATGAATTTAAATCCTCGGGAATTTTTTTTAAAAGGGCAATCATTTCTGATAGACGTCTGAGTGATCTAATGGACTGACTATAAATGTATAAAAATGGGTATTTCGTCCGAGAACTAGGATATCGTTTTTTCCCCCTTCATATCTACGACTCATGGGGTACAGTGATTGTAAAATTTGTTTCCTTCTACCGACGGTTGACCATGTATATCGAAATGAAGTTGATGATCCCACCAGGTTACATAGAGGCTTTTAAATGTAATAATATCTAACAAAGTTAATTGCACACTTTCTACAGGTAAAAACATTCGTTTCTCTTTCGAGGCTCTTTTTCACATCTCGTTTTCATGATTTTTGCTCAAGACACATCCGATCGCCATGAAATGGTGCAGATGCAAATGAATAAGCAATTTAGATATCGCACATTAACCTGTAGCTATCGAATGGTGCAACTTCCTAATCTAACATCTTAGATATGAAAGTTTTATCATTAAAACATTGTATTAATGATCATTACTACAGTAGTGTCTCGCTTATCTGGACGCATTGGTCCGTGCTGGAATCAATCGACCGTTACATTAACACTAATAGCTTTGTCAGCAAGGCTTAATCTATCTGTATCAAGGTTTATTTGTAAAAGGATAAGAAAATATCATACATCAACGGTAAAAACGTGTACCTGTTGCATATTGAGAACGGCAGGGTCCCATCCAGCAATTATCTCGGACACTGATACACAACAGCAAGGAATGTTTTAATGAACAAGCTACTTGCATTCAGTAGACTTGCATCTGTTGCTATGGGGATATGATGCACAAATTATACAACTATTTAAAGTTATTCAATCTTCTCTTCACGAATGTGGACTTTTTTCTATAAAATTTTAAATAATTGTTGTTTTACTTTGATGTATGTTACAACTTCGTTGTACTTAAGACAGGCTTTCAATTTCAATAAAGCCATTAGATATTACTTCTAGTTTGTATGACATGGAATATCATTTCATGTTATGCCAGGAAAAGGCTAACTAAGTTTTGGAACTTTTGCCTAATCCTTTCGATGTTTTAATGTCAATAAAATATGTTGAAATCAATTCACTGATAGAGATACTCTTTTTGTAAGATTTCAGATGCATATACACTTAATCTATTCTTGTCTTGATTTAATCTATTCTAGTCTTGATTTTTCTTTTCAAAGCCATGTTCATTACAAACACACTTATCCCCCAGTGATTTCTATTTCATCCGTGTCTAAAGTGCTAGCCTATCAGTGTAAAAATAAATCCTGCAAAGATATGCTACCTACATTATTATGACAGCAATCAAAATGTCGTAGATTTTCAAATCATCAAAACTAGCAAGTTGTTTACACATAAAACGTTGATAACAATTATCCATGACACATCAAAATCAAGTTTAACGGCTTTCTGGAAAAGCTGAGCACAGCAAGAGAAAATTGTCAGGGGAAGATAGTTACATTTTTTATCGCTTATTTTGATTCTATTAAACCCACCATTATATTAGCTCTGTTAGAGCATTGACGTATTTCGTCATTCGAGAAAGCGATCGCAGTGTGAGGAATTGAAAGTTATTATTTCATGAATTCTAGGCTATCATATCTTTCTGATAACCAATACATCTCTACCAGGATTACCAATTTACACCTAACGATCTTCTATCAGTTCCAGCAGTGATGATAACTCGATGGATATACATGGTGACTAAACCTGTCCATACGAGTATTTACACCTCGACTGTACTTACTTCGTTCCAAAGTTTTAAAACTGTATACCCTGTGACCTTGAACTCAAGTAAATGACCTTTGGTCAAAGTCATGCTGCACATTTGGCTCACAAGCATTATAATTGTGATTTTTAAAAGTATGAATTTTTCACTCATACGGCCAGGTAGTTACTAACTGTGATTGGGCGTGTGGTTGAGTTGATACAGTACAGAATTAAACATATGGTTGTTAAATCAGGTGTAAAGGATTAGAGGCATCATACACTAAAACGGACCTGTCTCCAAATTTGATCATTTCTTCTCCGATGAAAGGTCACAGTTTACACTTTCTACAACACTTTTCATTTTGCTGCTCTCTCAACTTATCTTTTTTCCATGGCCGTTTGAATATCTGATGTTATCACAACTTTTTCATATATGACACGAGGGAAGGAATTACCGTATTTCAACAGTTTGTTTTATGATATGAAAGTAAGTGTCTTGCGAAATAATTCAAAGTAAATCAATGGACTACATACGAATACACATATTTCAATTCAAACAGTACCTTTCGTTAATGGAGACACCATAAGAAATCCTACACTGCAGCCCCCTGCGCTATGACCCATCAACGTAACTTGGTCTGGGTCACCATTAAAGACCTCAATATTTCTTTGGACCCACCATAAAGCAGCTATCATATCCATCATCCCATAATTCCCAGCGAGTTCCGGGTCCCCAGAAACTAAAAAACCTTTAAATGCAAAGCTGACATGGTTATACAATAGCAATACGTGTAAACCAACCAAAATACAGTAACGTCATCATAGTCAATCAGAATTAGTAAACTGAATTAATTTTAAACAATTCCAAGACACCACGAACATATTACAAGGAAACTTGCCAAGTGGACCAAGTCTGTAGTTTACTGTTACCACCACGATTCCAGCAGCCGACAGGGTCGATCCTTCAAACATAGCACCCATGCCGTTAAAATATGAGCCACCGTGTACGAAAAATAAAACAGGATATTTCTTATTCTTGTTAGAATTCTGAAAGAAATAAAAGAAAAAAAATTATCAGTACGATACAAAACAAAAGTTTATTGACGAAAATTATGTTAAAGGTTTTTAAGAACTACTTGAATGATAGTTTTGCGCTTATAATCTACAAATAGCTATGCAATACAGGAACTTTGACAAGTTCTTACATATATAAAATTAAATGTTGTGTATCGAATCTTCAAAATATCTATCAGTTTATCTGCTTTGCTTGTTTCAATGCAGTTCGATTTCTAATATTGTTGAGCTCTCTCCGTGAAGTAGGAACGCTGTAATTGATTACGTATGCCACACATTTTCGATTTGAAAGCATTATCAGACGGTAAAATGCAAGGCAAATGTCAAATGGCCATATCATCTTGATAGTAACATTAGACAAATGTTGTTCCCTCCCGAACACGATATGCTATCTTACAAATGGTTTATATACAAAATTTTAATGTTTATTTCTTTTAAACAATTCGTTTATAGTCATATCTGATGAAAACTAAACAGTAACTAAAAATACTTTGTAAAACCTCAATTCCCATGAATTTCATTCTTTAAAAATTCCACCTTCCCATATAACTCTGTGTCGCTATGAAATAGTAAATTTTTGGACAATATCACAGCGCATCCGCAATCAAAGGAAAACTGTAGGCAGATGTGCGTTAATAATGACCAATCGAGGAGTGCATACTAATTTCTCTCGGGACAGAAACATTAACCGGAAGCAATGACAAACAGATATAACAGGCTGATCAGACGTCCTCAAAAGCCAAAACGAAATGAAAATTTATATAATGAAGATGACGTAGTTTGACGGAAATTGCAGAATAGTTATAATTGGACGATTACAAAGTCATTGGATTTTTTTTTTAATTACAATGTTTTGCGAGGACAGTTAATCATTCACAAACGTCCATCCTTAAATTCTTGTAAAATATATATGTATAAAAGCACAACGTTCCAACAACACTTGATACCATATAATACCATATACAATATAATTGTTTCGTGTCGTTGATCATTTAGTGCTTTGTGTGTGTGCACATACAAACCTGTATAAATGTCTAATGGGTGTGTGTTATGTAGGGTATATTTCTGCAAAAACGTCAATAAACTCCCATAACACAAACAGCCTAGACAGTCCTTCCTTTAAAGAATGTATTTTGAAAAACTGCAAAACATACCAAGGTCTTGTGATATATTAATCATAGACGTAAACAAGAACAACGCCAACGTACGTAGCATTATACGCCCGTCATGGCCTAGACAATGATAAAACCACTATCAGCATTGTGACCTTGACCTTGGCTCAATATCACGACATTTCCTTAGGTCCAGGACAACAATTCTGTGAAATGATTTTTCAATCCATGTACTCAATTAAATGTTTAGGCCCGGATAATGTTAAAACCACTATGTGCAATGTGACATTGACGTTTGCTCAAGGTCATGACATTTCCTTGGATCCAGGATAGCAATTGTTTGAAATATTATTCTAATCCATGCACTCAGTAAAAAGTTATGGCCAGGACAAGGTTAAAACCACTATGTGCATGGTGACCTTGACCAGTGACCTTGGTCCAAAGCCATGACATTATCTTGGATCTAGGGCAACATTTCTGTGAAATATTTTTCAAATCCATGAACTCAGTAAAAAGATATGGACCAGACATTGTTGAAACCTTGACCTTTGACCAATACCTTTAGCCCAGACATACATATTGTAATTCTTGTAATCTGTGAAAAATTATGACCCGGACAAGGTTATTTAAATCCACTATGTGTATTGTGACCTTGGACCAGTGACTTTTACTCAAGGTCATTACACTTCCTTGAGTCCATGGCAACAATTCTGTGAAATATTATTAAAAATCCATGAAATCGGTGAAAAGTTATGACGCGGACAATGTCAAAACCATATTTGTATTGTGACTTTGACCTTTGATCTCGGCTCAAAGGTATGACATTTCCTTGTTCCGGCGCAACAATTCTGTGAAATATTATTGAAATTCATGCACTGTGTGAAAAGTTATGACCCGGACAATGTTAAAAACCACTATGTGCATTGCGACCTTAAATTGGCCTTGGCTCAAGGTCATGACACTTCCTTGGTTCCAGGGCAACAATTCTGTGAAATATTGTTGAAATCTACATAGGGGGTCAGAATTATGGCCTGGACAAACTATTTCGAACGGACACCGGACAGACGGACGCCATAAGTTAACATGTAATACGTGCCGTCTAAAGACGAGCGTATAAAAAATGTTACCAAGTTCTTGGCCTTGTCACGAAATTTTCGGTCAAAATCGGGATTTCAGGAACTGATATTTTTTTTCTTCAATTTTATTCTATCAACATATGCATGGAAACTCTTTAACTGTCTCGAGAGATTTCTATGAATATTGATAGCCTAGCAGTTCTTGTACCGATAATAAATTAACATATAGGAGTCAGGATGAAACGAATTGAAATATACTTAGTTCATGCACAAGGCAAAATATAATTCATGTTTATAAACAGTTAATGAAATTGAAGGGATGCATCTTGTAGAATTTATAAATCCTTTCGGGTAAGAAAAAACATATTGCACACAAGATTTTTGTTTTGAGATAAACAACTCTTCCTGATTATCGGTAAACGCTACATGGATAAAAGAAACTAAAATAAAAAAAATCTTGTCTAGCTGAAATTGATCGTTGACGTTTTTCTTTTAATGTGTCGCCCGTTTTACATTGACATTTCACGATAAAGACTCCCCATTTCCGTCCCTCGTGTTATGTTACATTGCTCCACGGAACGGAGTGACATCCTAATATTTCAACACAAATCGCCAGGAAAAAAAAATCCGACGCAAATTAAACCGGAATTAATCACGCTCTCCTGTCTCCACATTTTTACTTGATTGTTCACGTAGAATAGAAGATGAGCAACTTCCGAAAAAAAAATGTTGACATTAGAGTATTGCATTACAACTTTCGGTGTCTCTCGCCGTTATTCACGTCTGTTTGATTACTATCTTGGGAGTTTAAGAAAACCAAACAGTCCTCGTGTGTTTTCTTTCAAATGACGTTGTATTTATTTTAATTTTAGAAACTGAGTTTAGAGGTAATTGGAGTCGATTTGATAAGACAAATTTGGAACATTAGGCTGTAACCTTATCCCGATTTGTATTTACACCAGTGTTAGATCTCCTTCATCTCTGCGAGCTATCACTCTAAACCAGTAGAGTGATTGTCCTAAGTATTCTCACCATTATGTAATATCGGAATGACAAAGACACCACACATTGAAGTTGCTATTCAATTACAGGCAACAAATAGAACGGTCGTATTTCATCATGAGTTAAAGTACACCAATTGTAGTACTCAATGGTAATGTGTAAGAAGATGTTTTGCTACCCAATTCTGTGAACTTTTCGCCAACTTCCTATAAATATATTTATGTAGCAATATTCCATTATCACCTGCACATGGTGTTAATGTTTTTCAACTGATTTTATACGCAAGAGCTTGTTCTACATATGATCATTTTTCAAATCGAGGCAGACTACTGACAAACAATTTGATATTGCAGGGGTTTAAAATCAGCATTTCGCATTATATATGATCGTTATATGGTCTAGTTCGTATCCACGTGCGGTAGTAAACTATTTCCCGTTCTTGGGCGTTAACATTTTTTATTGTTTATGTGTATTAAATATACAAAAAGATCGGAAACAAGTTCTCACAACTTACGAGTTCCTTTGCCTCTAAACTCAAAATTGCCGCTTTGATTCAAAACAGTAAATTATTATTTATAATGCCGTCACTGATGTGAAAATGGCGTCTAATTACGCCTGAACTCTACATCCTTTTCAAAGCCTAATGTGGCTGAGTGACATTTTAAATTTTTGACTGTATTTTAAAGAAATTGCGGTAAATTATTCATTTTTCTTACGTCATAGACAATCATACATACATAATACAATCGTCATTTAAATATTTTGCGATAGGCATTCATTCATATAATATCAAAGAAAATCTATTAGAATTTAAATAATCTCTTGATACTTTTTAAAAAAAAATAATATTTTATTGAGAGGACAATATCCTGTGGTATTACATTTCAAATTTTAAAAAGTCTTTTCGAACAATGACGTGACTTCAAAGAAATGCATGCATCAACAAAATTTTTCAATCATCAGAATCGCAGAATTTAACAAAACTTCAATATATGAATCATTTTAAAGATTCGAACATTTTATAGGGGGCATATATGTCTGCATATATATCTATAGCTTTCTATGGAAAATATCGGAGACCAGAGAAGCATTTGAAGTCGTAAGTTCTCGGTTCGCACGGGGCTATGTTCTCGGTGTGTTTGGACAAAAGTATAGTAGATTAGATTTTGGAGAGGGCGATGCAAGAGTACCGAGATACATGTACAAGGCCTCCAACGTGCGCAGAATTTTTTCTGCGCTGTAAAGAAGTCTTTATGTAATGGTTCTGTAGCTCTTCAAAATGGTCTGTCCCATTTTGGTCTGTACCAATATTTCCCCATATAGCTACATTTTTACAGTTAGGACGTGTTGTACGAAATGTAGTTCTTTTATGCAATATATACCCTCCTGGGGCTCAAAAGGGACGTAATTCCAAAGTTTGAAAATATATGTATATCCATATTTACTTACGCTACTGACGCAGAAAGGATATAGTTTAAAAACATAAATATAATCATTACGATGACAACGGTAAAAGTGCTGCCATATTTACAGTGGCGGATCCTGGATTTGTCGAAAGAAGGGGCCCGGTCCTTTGAAAAAGGGGGCCTGCTATATACGTCTAGGATGAAGCCCAAGTGGGGGGGGGGGGGGCGGAAAGGGCTTTTAAAGTTATATTTATGACTTAATTTATATACATGTAGCTATAATTCTAAACATAATGATAATTTTGGTCACGAAAAGGCGCCCTCCTCTAAATCCGCCTGTGATTTGGTTAGTTAAGTCAATGTGTGGACTAAATCCAATGAATTCTAAGTTTCTGATTTTAAAACTGAAGAACGCATCATGCAAAAAGTTAAAAACAAATGCGGTGATTTCACCCTTGATGCCGTTGATTAGTGAAAATTAAGCTGTGTGATTTCAAATTTACCCAAAGTGTCGCATATGTTGTGGCACAATACGTCTGAAGTTCAGTCAATATTTCGCGAGGAGCAAATATAGGGGCTTGGTAAAATAGTGGAATATTCATACATGTATGTATATGTTTTTATGACGATTTGGAATGCTGTACGATAACTCATATTTTCCCACATTGACTGGGATATCAAATGCATTTAAAACCAAAGCGTGCTTTTGAAGAATTTTGTCTTTTGAAAGGGAAAATTTTGGAGTGCAAGTTGGATTACTAACTATGGAATTACAGCCATGTTTGTGTAAAAAATAGTTGTAATAATGAACCTTACAAATAAAGAAAATGTTACAAGTTTTGGGGTTTTTTTTCCAGATGGAACCACGTACTGTGGAATCATTTTAATTCGTGGGAGCTAATGTTCGTGGGAAACCAACGGCATAATATTTACAAAGATTAAAAGGAAAATAAAACATGTTCGTGGGGATATAAATTCGTGGGTAAGGGTGACCCACGAAATCCACGAACGTTGGTGCCCCACGAACAATGATGATTCCACAGTATCCGATATCCAATTCTTTCATCACTTCCGGTTAAGGATATATGATACTCGTCTTTATACGAGTGAAATGGGGATAATTTACGTAAGATTGTATCTTAGATCAACGAACTGTAATTTAATTTTGCGAGGTCTTATAATGATCATAGTTTTTATGCTAAATATACGCTATATAAATAGGCGAAGTTAAAATCGTGTTAAATGTGCTATGTGAAATTGCACACCACGTGCAATAAAATATTGATGCTTTATACATGTAAAAGTTGTTAAAATTCATAGCTGCGCGACTTTCACACGCCATGAATATATCTTGATTATTAAAGTCTACTGTCAGTATATAATCATAGTAGCTAGTTAAAAACGTATAATAAATTTTACTGGCGGGTATAAATATTGAAAAGGTTAATAACACACCAAGCTAGTAGTACATGTATGCATGGTCACCCTTAATTACCGTCTTCCTTGGAAGACGGTATACATAGTTGAAGTGATTTACAATCTCCGGACTGAGCACTTCCTACCTTTGTGATGGTAATGAAAATGCCATTCGGAACTCCGCGCGTGGCTCGTACCTCGCCACACTACGGAGCGTAGCGGAGTTAGCCGAGGTTGCCGATTGAGAAAATGCATGATTGAAAATTGTCTTAATTCCCATTGGTTAAAATGCCGTTCTGTCCAAGGAGGTAATCTTCTGGTGTTCTAACGTTACGTACGAATTAATAATTTAACAAGATTTGAAATCTTTAAAAAAAAATGACAAACGAAACCAAGAAAATTGCAATTAATGCAATTGATACACGACTATTTACAATGGCATATCTATATTACTAAATTAACAAGGTCGAAATTTGGAGCACACCTTATTTATTCACTGTTCACCGGACATCTATTTATTTATATCATCAAATGTAGTAGTCCAACCTGAAGTTTAAGAAGACAAGATATTTTCATCGTCTTTCCCCTCAAAACATCGTTTCAAAATAGCTCTCGAATCATCTTGTGTTTTTTAATAGGGGGTGGTATAGT
>CAJDSM010023424.1:4840-16648 GCA_903981925.1 Ostrea lurida
TGATATGAAATATGTAAGTTAAAAAATACAGGCACTGGAACTGCCATATCACAAAATGGTAGACATCGACCAACAGATTCATTGCTATAAAGCTCTCTTGGTATGACACACTGGCAAACAAATTTACTTTAATAGATACATTATTAAATTTGCAATTCATTGATTCTATGAGGAAAACATACTTCTGATATTTCTCTACAGCTGGAACTTGACTCTCTGTTTTGACAGGGTTCTTTTTGTTCTGTGATTTCTGCTGCTTCTTGGGAGACTTGGGTTTTGCACCTTTGTTGTTGCTCGGTAAGGTCAAAAGGTCATTCAGGTGATCTGGTCGTGTCAATTTGTTATATACAACCCCAGCTAAAAATAAGAATTGAAACACTGCTAGTTGTATACCACTTCATACCTCTTACATCTACTACTCACAATTTTCTGAGCTGTTGCACTTCCATATTTTGAACCTTCTTCTCTAGCAAAGCCCACTAACACAATTTAGTTGAAATACTTTTACACATAGTTTTCAAAAAATATTCATTTTTGCTTGTTTTTGAAATGCTTCAAGATATTTTATTGGTGGCTTTTTATTTAACAAGTACATGTAATCCTACATCAAAATTTCTCCCAGATCAAAAGACCTGGAAAATTACTTCTTTATCAAAGCAGTCTACATGTATATGCAGCATACCATTTCTTGTTTCTCCTAGGCAAGGACTACTTTCATAAAGCAAAAATATTCAGGGAACACTTCTAGTATACCGATCCCCAAAAATATGGCGCTAAAATAAGTGCCGTTTAGCTATATATACGACGCGTGAGCGATCGATTAATTTGTTAAAATGGCAACAAATCGCAAAATTAAGCCCAAAATTGAACTCCTTGAGCAAAATGAGGTTTAAAAAATGTTTTAAAACAATTTTTTAAATTAAAAAGAAAAACAGAATACAAAAAGACGCACTGTTTATGTTCCAAAATAGATCGAATCCGTTGTTTACGAAATAGTCACGTGTGCGTTACATTACGTCATTCTCCTGATTATCCACGTCACTGATGTTCATGCAAGTAAACTGTAAGTCACTTGAGATTGAGAAAAAACGCGGATTCTTCTTATTTTACGATGAAGATTTTAGCATATGCAGCATTTGGGAACTTTTTCTACAAAAACTGTAATTATCGACATGGAGTGGTCCACGGATACTATTACTTATTAGGTTTGTTACTGACTGTCTACAGAAATATGGCGGGTTTGTTCAAGTCCATAGAAGGTGAGGCGAAGCCGAACCTTCTATGGACTTAAACAACCCGACATTATTACTTATTAGGTTTGTTACTGATTGTCTACAAAATATGTCGGGTTGTTCAATTCCATAGAAGCGAGGCGAAGCCGAGTCTTCTATGGACTTGAACAACCCGACATATTTCTGTAGACAGTCAGTAACAAACCTAATAAGTGTTTTGTTTTGTCGAGGACCAAATATAGACAGCACAGTATGACAAAAAGTTAGTTTCAATACTAAAAAAGACGTAACGTCCGCCATGTTGCCGTCTATATTTTGCTACTCGCTGTCTAAAGAAATTTAGACGGCAGTCACGTGACGCGTTTCCACCAATGACGGAGCGACATTCTAGTCCGAGGCAAAACAAATTTCTGTAGACAGTCAGCAACAAACCTAATAAGTGTTTTGTTTTGTCGAGGACCAAATATAGACAGCACAGTATGACGAAAAGTTAGTTCCAATACTAAAAAAGACGATACGTCCGCCATGTTGCCGTTTATATTTTGCTACTCGCCGTCTAAAGAAATTTAGACGGCAGTCACGTGACCGTTTCCACAATGACAGAGCGACATTCTAGTACAAAGCGAAACAATTCGAAATGTGTGCTGTCCCAACATCATGCATCACTAAGCTAGGCCTAGTACGTACTTTTATTAAAAATACTTTCATATATATTTAATTCGTATGACTTGTTCAGCTTGAATTGCCAGGCGCTGCTCCCAAGACCCCGCATAATCACTTGTCCTAAGCCAAAATCGCCGCTAGGAATTATTACACGAACTTCTAAGAAGCATGATCTAGCCTTCTGTATATCTAATTTAACTTTAACATGGTTCAACTCACATGATGTCTTGTCGGGGGCTACCGCCCCTAAGCCCCCGCTTAATTACGCTCAAACGCCACTGGGCTTTCTTTTCGATTTTTATTACACGAAACATTGACGAGTTTCACGGCTCAGCATCCAAGGCGAAAATGCAAATGGCGGTGTGTTTACATTCCGCTTAGCAATGGCAAGGGAAATAACTGTTTACTCACAGTAGCGTGCTACTGGGGACCGGCATACTAGAAACTTCCCATATTCAGTTATTAAATTCATTATCTGTGAGATTGACGCTAACATTAATTGATAAGTCATGGAATGGGTAAGGTTGTTTGTCTAATACTCATTTTTAAATGCCATTAAACAGTTCCAAATGATTGAAATGGTAGGGTTGTTTATCTAATATAGAAATCATATTCGTCTTTAGTTTAAAGTGGGGTTTTTCCCCCAAACAATTTCAATCCATTCTCAGTAGAAATGTTTTCCATTCAAATTGTCGCATGTTCATTCCCAATCAAAAGCATAACATCCCAAACTGTCAAGTGTTTCATTGGTGTAGAAGTATGCTTTAGGACCTGCTTCACCTACCGTATGCTGATTCTGTACATTTCATCAACTTAGTGACAGCGCAAATTAACATGATCATAATTCCTACCATCACTTGCCTTCTAAAAATTCCTGAGCTGTCTTCACAACTCCATGACTTGACATATAGTCAACTAAAGACCTTAAGAAGGTATCACGCCCCACAGTTTCGCTGTCACAAACCACCACTAGGTGGCGTCTTGCTCTTGTTACAGCGACATTGATTCTTCTTTTCTCAGCTAAAAATCCTACTTCACCTGTCAAAATAAATTCAAGTTTTTGTGAGTTACAGGATTTTGCCATTTTTGACTGCAGAATATGCCCTTAATCATAATCAATTTATGAATGTTTTTGCAATATAACCGCTGTGAAACAGCTCAGTGTGGGTACCTTTCATGTTGCTTCTGACCAGTGAAATGATTACAGCCTCTTTCTCCCTTCCTTGAAACCCATCCACCGATTTTATTTCAACTTTTGGATAGCTATTGGAAAGTCTTAATCTCAAAAGCTCAACCTGAATAGTGAAAAATGATAAAACATTGGAAGAACATATTCAAAATAGAGTGCTTATGGCATATGAAATTTATGCAACAAGTTACCGGATTTAATATTTCCCGAGCCTTGGCGAGGGAAATATTTAAATATGATAACGAATTTCATATAATTTATGCCATAAGCATGAGTGTAAGATTCTATTTATCACAAAACTATCATTAAACACATACTTTGATTTACTTTCTATTTCACAACATGAATTTTTTGCTGTTATTGTTTGACATCATCAATTCAATTGTGACGTCTGCAACATCAAGGTTTGAAGAAGCTTGAAAATTCTTTTACTCTTATTTTCACTCCATAAAAGACAAAATCCTCTTGGAACAACCTCAGTGACAAAACAATGTCTTTTACCATCAATGTAAACAATTTCAAAGGATGATATGCTGTTTTCTTTGCGTAGCGCATGATTGATTGACCTACCTAATTTGCATTTTTATGAACCTGAGTTACGAGTTCATATCGTTTTTCTGAACCCGCGTTATGAACCCGGAATCAATACAGTTGTGTGATAATTCTTTTCATGGGCCACATCGCTCACCTGAGCACTGCTTCACTAAGAAGAGCAGTAGTAGCAACTTTAATCCCCTATTGTGGTCCCCAATCCAACCCTCGGAGTTGGGCATTATCTAAACAAACTTAAATTTACACCATATCAGGAAGCTTTCAGGTAAATATCCATTCGTCTGTTCAATAAAGAAGATTTTAATAGAATTCCCATATATTTGCATGTAAAATATTGATCCCTCATTGTGGCCCCACATAACCCTGTAGGGTCATGATTTGAACAAACTTTTATCTTCACTATATAAGGAAGCTTTTCTGGCCCAGTGGTTCTTGAGAAGAAGATTTTTAAAGATTTTCCTATATAATCATATGTAAAACTTTGATCCCAATTGGGGCCCCATCGAACCCCCGGGGGTCATGATTTGAACAAACTTGAATCTCCTCTATTCAGGAAGCTTCCATATTAATTTCAGCCTTCCTGGCCAGTGGTTCTTGAGAAAGAAGTTTTAAAAGATTTTACCTAATATAATCACATGTAACTTTGATCCCCTATTGTGGCCCATCATACCCCCGGGGTCATGATTTGAACAAACTTGAATCTCCTCTATACCAGGAAGCTTCCATATAAATTTCAGCTTTCCTGGTCTAGTGGATCTTGAGAAGAAGATTTTAAAAGATTTTCCCTATATAATTATGTAAAACTTTGATCCCCTATTGTGCCCCATCGTACCCCCGGGGTCATGATTTGAACAAACTTGAATCTACTCTATATCAGGAAACTTCCAATAAATTTCAGCTTTCCTGGTCTAGTGGATCTTGAGAAGAAGATTTTAAAAGATTTTCCCTATATAATCATATGTCAAACTTTGATCCCCTATTGTGGCCCCATCGTACCCCCGGGGTCATGATTTGAACAAACTTGAATTTCCTTTATATCAGGAAGCTCCATACAAATTTCAACTTCCTGCCCAGTGGTTCTTGAGGAAAAGATTTTATTTAAAATTTCCTCTATATAATCATATGTCAAACTTTGATCCCCTATTGTGGCCCATTCGTACCCCTGGGGGTCATGATTTGAACAAGCTGAATCTCCTCTATTCAGGAAGTTTCCATATAGATTTCAGCTTTCCTGCCAGTGGTTCTTGAGAAAAAGATTTTTAAAGATTTTTCGTAATAATCACATGTCAAACTTTGAATCCCCTATTGTGGCCCCATCGTACCCCGGGGTTCATGATTTGAACAAACTTGACATCCACTATATCAGGAAGTTCCATATAAATTTCAGCTTTTCTGGCCCAGTGGTCTCTTGAGAAGAGATTTTTAAATGACACCACCCTATTTTTGCATTTTCATGATATCTCCCCTTTGATGAGGCCTGGTCCTTCATTGGAACAAACTTGAAGCCCCTTTACCCAAGGATAATGTGTACCAAGTTTTGGTTGAATTTGGCCCAGCGGTTCTTGAGAAGAAGTCGAAAATGTGAAAAGTTAACAGACAGATGGACAGACGGACAGACAGACGGACAGACAAAAGGCGATCAGATAGCTCATTGAAGCCTTCGGCTCAGTGTTGAGCTAAAAAGGATTAAATGAATATTAATGCCTACTCAACTTGAATAAATCTCACATAATAAGGACTGACTTGCACTGAATTTTGTAGGTATAATAAAGACTAACTTGCTTGCCGTAGGTTGTAGGTATAATAGGACTGACTTGCCTGTAAGTTGTAGGGTATAATAAAAGCCTGACTTGCCTGTAAGGTTAGGGTATAATAAGGCTGACTTGCTGTAGGTGTAGGGTTAATAAGGCTGAGCTTGCCTGTAGGTTGTAGGGTAATAATAAGGCTGACTTGCTTAGGTGTAGGGTATAATAGGATGACTTGCTGAGCTGTAGGTATAGGCTGACTTGCCGAGGGTGGTATAATAGGATGACTTGCCTGTAAAGGTGTAGGGTAATAAGGACTGATTGCTGTAGGGTATAATAGGCCTGACTTGCCTGGTAGGTTGTAGGGTATAATAAGGACTGACTTGCCTGTAGGTGTAGGGTATAAAAGACTGACTTGCCTGTAGTTGTAGGGTATAATAAGGCCTGACTTCCTAGGTATAATAAAGGCCTCACTTGGCCTGTGGTTGTAGGGTATAATAAGGACTGACTTGCCTGTAAGGTTGTAGGGTATAATTAAGGCCTGACTTGCCTGTAAGTGTAGGGTATAATAAGGCCTGACTTGCCTAGGTTGGTAGGTATAATAAGGATGGACTTTGCCTGTAAGGTTGTATTAATAAGGATGACTTGCCCTGTAAGGTGTAGGTATAATAAGACTGACTTGCCTGTAGGTTGTGGTATAATAAGGACTGACTTGCCTGTAGGTGTAGGGTATAATAAGGACTGACTTGCCTGTAGGTTGTAGGGTATTAATAAGGACTGACTTGCCTGTAGGTTGTAGGGTTAATAAGGACTGACTTGCCTGTAGGTTGTAGGGTATATAAAGGACTGACTTGCCTGTAAGGTGTAGGTATAATAAGGACTGACTTGCCTGTAGGTTGTAGGGTATAATAAAGGACTGACTGCCTGTAGGTTGTAGGGTATAATAAGGACTGGACTTGCCTGTAGTTGTAGTTAATAAGGACTACTTGCCTGTAGGTTGTAGGGTATAATAAGGCCTGACTTGCCTGTAGGGTATAATAGCCTGAACTTACCTGTAGGTTGTAGGGTATAATAAGGACGTGACTTGCCTGTAGGTTGTAGGTATAATAAGGCTGACTTGCCTGTAAGGTGTAGGGTATAATAAGGGCCTGACTTGCCTGTAGGTTGTAGGGTATAATAAAGGACTGACCTTGCCTGTAAGGTTGTAGGGTATAATAAGGACTGACTTCCTGTAAGGTGTAGGGTATAATAAGGACTGACTTGCCTGTAGGTTTAGGGTATAATAAGGACTGACTTGCTGTAGGTTGTAGGGTATAATAAGGACTGACTTGCCTGTTAGGTTGTAGGGTATAATAAGGGACTGACTTGCTGTTAGGTTGTAGGGTATAATAAGGACTGACTTGCCTGTAGGTTGTAGGGTATAATAAAAAAAAAACAAAATGGACTGACTGCCTGTAGGTTGTAGGGTATAATAAGAACTGACTTGCCTGTAAGTTGTAGGGGGCAATAACTGCTATCTCTTCCTGACTAACTCCAAAGTTTATCAACTTTTCCACATGATTACTAACAATGTCTGCTTCTCCTACAACAGTGGAATTTACACATACACAATAAATTATTTCCAACATTTATAGAAATGCATTAATTACATAATGCATTAATTACATATTGCAAGATTCAAATGAATTCTTTTCAGCTGGCCTTGAAAAATATCTTCACAGACAAGATGCCAATAATGCTGTCTGATTATGCTATATGTTATCACACAGGTTCATGTATACGTGTGTAGAAGTCTAATTCTATAAAGAGTAACGCATAGAAATCACAAATGATAGCACAAGGCTGCAATGATAAATCATGAGATGGTATATTTATGGTGGGCCAAATTAACATCAACTCGAATAACTGAAGATATATATCATCTATTCAATAATTGCCTGCAAATCTACATACAATTGTAAAAGCTCTGCTTAAGATATATATAAAATAGTCAAAAGATTTTGTTCTCTTGAAAGTAGGTTTGAGATCAAGGTTGCTAAGATATAAAAGGTTTTGCCATATGAAGTATGTATATAAAATATGAAAGATCTACCTTGCATAGTTCAGGAAATATTGTAAATACATTAATTTTTTTATATGAAAAGTTTATAGTCAAACTTCCCAGTCAAGGTCACAAGATCACATATCATTGCATTACACAAAAGGTCTTGCTGTAAAGAATGTATATACAAAATATGAAAGCCCTAGCTTTAATAGAGGTTTAGATATATCTTTAAACATTTTTCCTATATAACAGCATATATAAATATTTGATCCCCTACAGTGGCTCCACCATACCCATGGGGTGTCATTTAAATATACTCTAAGTCAGGAAGCTTTCATGTAAATTTCAACTTTTTTGTCTCAAAAAGAATATTTCATCCAATGTTTGCATTTTCATGATTATCTCACCTATAAAGGGAGCATGGCCCTTCATTTGAAGAAACTTGAATCTCCTTCACCCAAGGATGATTTGTACTAAGTTTGGTTGAAATTGGCCCAGTGAATCTGGAGAAGACTTTCCTATATATCAGCATGTAAAACTTTTTGTGGTCTCAGCCATGATCTGAACAGACTTGAATCTACTCTATATCAGGAAGTTTTCAGGCAAATCTCTACTCTTTTGGTCCAGTGGTTCTTGAGAAGAGGATTTTTAAAAGATTTTCCCTATATAATTGTATGTAAAACTTTGATCTCCTATTGTGGCCTCACCCTACCCCAGGGTCCTTATTTTAACATGCTTGGATTTCCATTATGTTAGGAAGCTTTCATGTAAATTTCAGTTTTCTGGCCCAGTGGTTCTTAACATTTTTAAATGACCCCAACCTATTTTTGCACTTTTTTTTTATTATTTCCCCTTTGAAGGGGAGATGACCCTTCCTTTGTACACATTTAAATTTGGCTGAAATTGGTCTAAAGCATCGTCAAATACCCACAGGTGATGTCGTCTTCTACTTATCACATCAAACTAATTTTTGAGAAAGTTTTACATAAGGGGAGGGGGTGCTTGGAATGGCTCATATTGTATCATTTGCTGAAGGTTGTGAATTGTCAGTTTAATATTGTGACCTATTAAAGGTGAAGGTTCTTTTGTTGATTATACAAATGTATCAATGGTTCAAAAGTGAACTCCACACATATGACGTCCATCTGGGGTACACATTCTAACCTTCATTTCCTTTGGAGATTTCATCTGGAACATCAAGTTCATGGAGCTGACAGCCGGCTGTGTCTATCAACAGCAAAGGTTCAGAGGTCTCCTCGTCCTCTTCAACATTGTCTATATCCCTGTAAACAACGGACTGTTTTATCATTTACAACTTTTACATGTATGTAGCTTACATCTTTATTATATACATATGCAATTAACAATACATACATTTTGGATGCCATGTTTTTGCCTTTCTGATATCTTATCAATTGTCTACAGGTAGATAACGATATCTTTATCAATTGTTACAGTAATAACGATATCTTTATCAATTGTTACAGTAATAACGATATCTTTATCAATTGTTACAGTAATAACGATATCTTTATCAATTGTTACAGTAATAACGATATCTTTATCAATTGTTACAGTAATACGATATCTTTATCAATTGTTACAGTAATAACAATATCTTTATCAATTGTTACAGTAATAACGATATCTTTATCAATTGTTACAGTAATCATTTCCTCATGAATGTGTTGCAGTTGTGAACAATGAGTGTATGAATTTCAATAAAAATAGTCCCTCTACTTTAATGACTGGGAATTCTGACAGAGGTAAATATAAAAATAAATTCCAATTCTGAACACACATGAAGGTATGAACTGCAATGCTTTATCCTGGCATACATTGTATGATGCCCTGATCTGCTTCATGAAGTTTATCACAGTTCATGTTCAGTGTATTTCTAACAAGAGGCTCAGGGTTCTAATGAAAATTTGCATGTATACAGCAAGTAAATTATTCATATTTCTACTGTCAGATAAATTCTATAGAGAAAAGGTAAAGCAAACTATAATACTTAAAATACAACCCCCGTGTCTACAAACTGGTAATATAGACAGCAACCATGATCATAGCATTTTTCTTGAAATTCTTCACATGGAAATTCAAATTATTACAATTTCACAATTCTCTATAGAAAAAGGAAAAAAATTTAAAACACTTTGCTGGAAGAGACTGATATCATATAGTCAGATTGTTCAAAACTTTTAGAGGATAAATTGGTTGAACTTGACAATGTTTACATGGTCACATCAATAGGTCAAAGTGAAATAGCCTAGTCAGTATTTTTGTTCTTTAGAATATTGTAATTTTTTGATAAACTATCAAAAATGTTGAAACACAAAAAGATCAGGCTATACACGACCAATCAGGTGTTCTTCGTCATTGTAGAATCTTTTCTGAAACTCTTTACACATGCAAAGATCCTAAGGTTTAATAGAATACACTTATTCACTGGTTGTGAGTGGAACAGATCTTTTATTCTATTCCCCGAGGGCTACCTAGGAATGTGCTATTACCTGCAGGAGATGACTGGCTACTGAGGATGTGCTATTACCTGAGGAAATGACTCGGCTACTGAGGAATGTGCTACTCATCGCTGAGGCAGATGATCGGCCTACTGAGGATGTGCTATTACCTGAGGAGATGACTGCCTACTGAGGAATGAGCAATACCTGAGGAGATGACTGGCTACTGAGGAATTCGTGCAATTTCCTGAGGAGATGACTGGCTACGAGGAATGGCTTATTACCTGAGGAGAATGACTGGCTACTGAGGAATGTCTATTACCATGAGGAGATTGACTGCCTACTGAGAATGTGCTATTACTGAGGAGATGACTGGCTACTGAAGGAATGTGCTTTACCTGAGGAGATGACTGCCTACTGAGGAATGGTGCTAATTACTGAGGAGAGACTGGCTACTGAGGGAATGTGCTATTCCTGAGGATATGACTGCCTACTGAGGAATGTGCATTACCTAGGAGATTGACAGCTACTGAGGATGTGCTACAGTCCCTGAAACTCTACTTACCACATGCCGTGAACCGCCGCTGAACGCACGGTGACCGCATGCTGAACAATGAATAAAAATGACTGACCGCACGCTGAACGCACGGTGACCGCACATTGAAATGCACGGAAAAATGGATAAAGTAGAACGTTTCAGGGACTGTATTACCTGAGGAGATGACCAGCTACATGAGGAATTTTGGCTATTACCTGAGAGATGGACTTGGCTACTGAGGGGAATGTGCTATTACCTGAGATGACCCAGCTACTGGAGGACAGAATATGCTATTACCTGAGGGAGATGACCAGCTACTGAGGATGTGCTATTGAATTTTCCTTATACACTGATCAGATGACCAACTGCAGATTAAACTGATGCATTCTGTACTGGGGGTCAGCATTCCTCATTGACCTTTCCATGCATAAAGGTCAAGGACTCTCTCCATTAAGGTCCTTTCAAGGCCAGCACTTGCGGCTCTGCAACAGAGTCAGTTGGGTTTGAAAAAAAAGAATCCAAGTCCCATCGTTCACAATGCCTCACTAAGTCACCTTTGCCCTGCTATTCTTGTTATCTCACGGACAGATTTATCCCATATTATGGACCCAACCTAGCTTATGGGTGCTGGGATGAAAATTCTTGAATGGTTACCAATACCAACTGGGGGATTGGAGTAAGCGAGGGGTATTCTTAATGTGCATTGCTCACAGTACCTCTTGGTTGTTGTTTTTTTTTGTAAATAAGATCAGGAATAGAATTATACATAATGCATGAATTTGTGCATTAACCCACTGTCAGTTGTACTTCTTTTACCTCAGTGCAACCAACCATGGGTTTCCAACAATGGATTTGTGTGTGTGTGTGTGGGGGGGGGGTGTCTTTTAAAAAAGTCTTCTCTAGAACAGTGAGACCTTATTTATAGGTCCCCTCAATATTGTTTTTCGGCATCCCCATGTTGTATGGACTCAAGATCAGTTAAGTCCCAGCCCCATACAGCTAGGTTGGGGTCATAATATGGGATCAAAATCTGTCGTGAGATAAACAAAGAATAGCAGGGCAAAGGTGACTTAGGTGAGCATTGTGAACGATGGGAATCTTGGATTCTTTTTTTTCAACCAACTGACTCTGTTGCAGAGCCGCAAGTGCTGGCCTTGAAAGGACCTTAATGGAGAGAGTCCTTGACCTTTATGATGGAAAGGTCATGAGGATGCTGACCACCCAGTACAGAATGCATCAGTTAATCATGCAGTGGTCATCTGATCAGCTGTATGAAGGAAAATTAATAGCACATTCCTCAGTAGCTGGTTTCATCTCTCAGGATAAAAGGCTATTCCTCAGTAGCTGGTCATCTCAGGTAATAGCACATTCCTCAGTAGCCAG
>CAJDSM010023427.1:0-13689 GCA_903981925.1 Ostrea lurida
TAGCGTATTTATCGCACAAACGGAATGCAGATAAGACTTGTTCATCTCCGAATTTTAGGTTTCAATTAAACTTTTTTTTCAATTCTTTTTCTTGATATTTGATTTATGTTATATTCAAAAGTAGAACTCCGCACTTCCTATAACTACTCTTAGGTATCCATTTTAGCAAGTATCTATTATAGAAGGTAGCATGTAAATGAATATAGTTGTGAAGACCCCTTATTAGTCTGTGATACAAATTGCGTAGATAGGGTTGCTGTCTCTGTATTAGAGATAAGAGATACTCTGACAAAAACCACTAATTCTCGTATTTGGTAAAGAATCCAGGTCTACTAGGAAATGTCTGCTGCATCGTTATAGTGGGTGAACAGATATACATATTATCGACCACATATTGGAGCGCTTTTTCAGTACATTACTAAGTGTGTTGTCGCTGTGTCTGCAGTTAAGAATAAATAATACATGAAAATAAGACAAACATATGACAAGTTACGAAAAAAGGAAAAAAAGAATTAAAAAAACCCTGGGTGTTTTTTTGATTTAAGATCTCTATTCTTTATGGACTCCAAATAAAACTCTAGTCGCAACGATGTTGTACTTCCAACTTAAATCACATCGGCGGGTAGATATTAGAAACTCATAACCGCTGACGTTCTCGTTTCAACGACACGAAGCTCCAGTACAGGAGTCACTAAGTGTTAATGTTCTCGCCTGTGACGTAGGAGATAAATAGGCACTGCCTCATCATACTTGTTTTAAACAGCGTCTTTAACGCACATGTGTCCAATGATGACAGAAACTCGCCTTGCGTCGATAGTGATACTCAGACTCTTCCAAAACAACGAACCTCTTCACCACCCACTTTAATCTGCTCATACAATCTGGCTCACTGCTTACTCTCCGAGATTAAGTCGCATAATATCGCCTTAGTATAAACTATTCAAACGCTGCTGGTGCGGACTCTATCTGCGAGTGGTTACATCAGGTACGTACAGGTCCTGGAACTCGACTTCTACGCTAATCACAACAATGGTCACTGCAGCATCAGAAGATCTACAGAGTTTGTGGTTTATGTTGAAATGTACCAATTGGAGCGGACAAAAAAAACTAGGTTATAACCTACTGTAGGTGCAGGCAGCTCCTCGTCGAATAGCCTCTGATCAGTCATGTCTGGTGCAACATGTCTATCCAAAACGACCTAGGGTTTGGTGAACATCAAGTCGTGTTGTTATTTAAAAAGAATTTAAAAGGAACCCTACTTTTTTTTACAAAAAGGTGGCTTTTTAAGCTGAGACACTGTGCTGAATTGATCATCTTCGTACTAAAAATTATGTAAACAATACTGAACATATTAATTTGTATCAAAGAATGCAGATTGTATGCTACACATCAAAAACAAAAAGATCAAACAAGAATAATTTAATAAATATATACTAATTAAATAAACATATATAAGTTTGACTTGTGGTAAAAACTCGGGTATTGTTCGCACGGATCGGTTTGTGAGGGGGTATTTAGCTCTTTTCTTCTTCCCTGTCAATTAATTCTTGGACGCTCTATTTATGTTAACGCGTGGCTCTTAGGGGGTGTCAGATAATTTCTCTTACATTATATCAGGGCGCGTATATATAGATGTCCAATTAAATAATATTAGTTATTATTGAGTAGATAATTTGAAACATTACAGCTAGAATACAAGCCGAATAAGCTTATGTGCTGGGGGGATGTATTTATTAGCACACAGGTATCTATTATATAAAGAAACTGGATGAGAACCACTATCAAAGCGTAGAGGAAATCATCGTCTGATCCAACTCCACAAGATTTTCCATTGCACGACTCGAATTTATCTTACCCATATTCTCAATTTACATAGAAACCAAGGTCATAACTATAACACAAGAGCACCCAATCCACTGCAGGAAATCAACTCTAGAACAAAGCTTTACTTCAATTCATTGTAAGGAAATGGAATACACTACCCCGAACTCTTCAATTAAAACCCTCTCTAACTTAAAAAAAACATCTTCATGCAGGTAGAATCAAAATACTTAATGATTTTTACGGGTGTGACAGGTCAACAGGGGATGCTTACTCCTCCTGGGCACCTGATCTCACCTTTGGTGTGTCCAGGGATCCGTGTTCGCCCAACTCTTTTTTTTTTTTTTGGTATTCTATGAGGGATTTCCGAGATTGGTCACTGTTTGTTATCTTTGTCTTTACACTAAGGAGACAGATTCTGACAAACTGTTCATGCTTAATTAAGATTAAAATGTTGTGCTCTTAATCTTCATATGTTTCAAAGAAAATTACGTAATTCACCTCTTTGTATTTGTGGAGAGGTTGAGAGTACTGAGCATTTTCTTTTACCTCTAGAGTTAGGAGCAATGCAATCCTGACACTGCCACGTCAACTCAATTTACATTTAGAATTATTGTTATATAGTAAGGATAATTTATCTGAAAACGAAAACAGCAATATTAATTTTCTTTATTTAGTCAAGAATTTTTTTGGCGAAAGTAAAAATGCTCTGAGTCTACTTGTGAATGTTCAATTACGTAAATAACTGGTATATTGTATAGCACCCGGGTTTAATAAGAGCAAAGCCTATATTTGTTTATACATGTGTATACTTGTATGATATTTATTTCTCTACAATGTATACATTTATTGCTGTGATATTGTACAGAACTAGTTGTAAAAAGTACAAAATCTGTATTTGATCATATATTTCAACAATGTGAATTGTTTACTGTGGAATCATTATTGTTCGTGGGGGATCAATGTTCGTGGATTTCGTGGGTCATCCTTGCCCTCGAATTTAAGTTCCCACGGACATTTGAGTTATCTATTTTAGCACGTACATCGTACTTATAAGATAAGGTACCCACGAAATTACGACCCCACGAACGAGTAAAATTTTGGTTACCCACGAACATTGGCCCCCACGAATTAAAATGATTCCACAGTATGTTAAATTAAATGCAATCAGCTTTATTGCTAGTTCAAAACTGCATTTGTTTGATTACATATATCACGTGAGTTGGTTATGTTCAACACTTAGTACGTGTGTGTACTATTCTATTTAACACTCAATTTCAGCTTTACCATCTCTTTTCCTTTTGTTTTGGTATACATGGCTTGACTTTTTATTAAAAAATGTTAATTTGCCTCTCTCTTGTACATGTAGCACGACTATAAACCTACATAGGTAAGAATAGTTCTGTTTTGACCAATGTACCATTTCACATGAAAAAATAGTCCATATGTTGGAAAGAGTTGACAGCTAGGACAAATAGTTGGAAATATTTATCAACGGTGTGTACCAACAGCTGACAGTCCCCATACTTGTTCGCTTAAATTTCCATTATCTAAATGCGGTGAATGGAAATCGCTTTTTCTCCAATAAAATGCATAAAACTGGCTATGAATGCATGGAAATTTGTTAGTTTAATTGATATATGCATTATCATCAATGCTTCATGTGGAATAAGAGTTGCATGTTCTCACAGTAATGCTCTTTTGATCTTTAGTACAGTTACACACACACCTCCTTGAGTAATTTCTATTAGTTTTTGGTTGTTTTTTAACAATAGTTCTGTGATGTTCAGTGATATTTCTGTGATAATTCTGTGGTAGTTTTGTGGTAAAAAGACGTACCGCCTTGAACCCCCAACCCACGACCCCCTGGATCCGCCACCGAATTGTACAGATATAAACAATTCTTTTAAAACAATTAGAGCATAGTTCAATTTCCTCGTCGAACGCAGGCTGCAATGACGTGACTAATTTATTATATGTTCCCCACATACATGTACATGTAAATATGGGCTGATGCAGTGCATGGTGATAAAAATTGTAAAATTTTACATTTTGACTTCGTTGCTTTGTAACACTGGTATATCAGTGGAGCCTGAAATTGGCGAAATCAAGATGGAAAGAAGGAACACGTACCCCTTGAACATAGACTTGCAATGTTACTCATTACTTACTTTCCGCATATATATGTATACATTTTTAAACTGAAGTCTTTATAAATATTATGTACACCTTCTTTAAAAGCAGGCTGGAATGATGTTGCATTCGACATCCCGATTTAAAAAAACATTCGGTTCGTCATTTCTGCGGCCGACAGATCCTGCCTAGTGATCATTCAGTGATTGTTTAAGTACATAAAAACAAAACACTATTTTTACCAGGCAGTATATGTACGTCTTATCTAGGGGTAGATCGTGACACCAATAATCCATCAAAATGCAAGAACTGAACTATGTCAATGACAAAGTAAACAGTATATTGACAATAAAACTAAACGAAAAACGCTGTTTTGATAATCTATCATTAGTTTATTCAATACATAGTCAGGTTGTCATAGTGTCTTCTGACCTAATAACATGATAGATAAGTAAAAGAATAAATCGTGACAATAATAATCTGTAATATTTTAAGTTAGAAATGAAATAACCTGTAAATAGATTATCAAAGGAAATTTTCCTTACTTAATAATATATTCTGAAACCGCATCAGCAAGGCATGCATAGAACTGTACGCTGATGACAATGTAATGGTAGGCCGAATATTTATTTCAACAAGATGATGTTTTCACTCAGGCATGGGACTCTATATTGATAACGCTTATATCATTATTCAACAGTTTTATTCATAAAGAAAAAAAAACTACGAATACGAATAATTTTACGGTTGAATTAAGAATTGCACTTATCACCAGGCTCAGGCCAATCTACTTCTGGTTGTGTTAGAAAAAGCGCACTAGGATATGGGATGTTTCGATAAAAGTATTCTTTATCAGTAATATGTGTAAAAGATCTGAATAACAGATTTTAGAAATATCCATGAATAAAAGTATTAATAATTGTACTTGTAACACCAAATATTTCTGTTTAAATAAAACACCCAAAGGTTCCCACATATTAAGAGCATGCTTGGGTTTCTTATACTTATAGATAATATATGTTAGTCTTGGAGGACCAGGCCTTCCAACAATCCGTAGGTATTCCTATGGGCACTAATTGTGCCCCTTATTGGCAGAACTTATTTTTGTATTCATATGAAGCAGAATTTGTACAGAAACTGTTACGGGATAAAAACAAAAAACTTGCCTGTCCTTCAACCTTACATATAGGTATATAGATGATGTCTATCAATTAACAATCATCATTTCACAATTATGTTCATTGATATATCCCGAAGAACTCGACATAGAAAGACACCACAGAATCTGACATATCTGCTTCATATTTGGATATTTTACTTAAGCATTGACTCTAATGGCAGACTGACAACTACATTATATGATAAGCGTGATGACTTTGACTTTGCAATCGTCAACTTTCCTTTTCTATGTAGTAATATACCCTATCACCTGCTTATGGTGTGTATTATCTCCCAGTTGATTCGATACGCAAGAGCATGCTATGCGTATGCGGACTTTTTTAAAGCGAGGCCAACTACTAACAAAAAAGTTGATGCTGCAGGGTTATAACGAATCTCGTTTAAAGTCATCATTTCGCAATTCTACGGTCGCTATAATGACCTTGGTTTGCGATTACAAATTATCACTAAGTCATATGTTGACTGATTTGTTTCATACCCTTTGTTCAGACTGTCATTCTTACTAGATTTGACTACGGGTAATCCCGTTTACTTTATTTCGACTAAGGGCTCACGGCGGGTGTGACCGGTCAGCAGAGGATGCTTACTCCTCCATGGCACCTGATCCTACCTCGCCTTTGTCGGAGGTCCGTGTTGCCCTACACTCGATTTTGTATATGTTTTTGGATTTGATTACGTTTGACACATGTTAACTTCGCCTTATTGTATTCCTGTGTAACACTTAACACACGGGACGACCGAAAATTAAACTAATTGAACATAGAAATTCCTTGCTAAATATTAAAAATAAAAATTGCCCATTATTCACACTTTCCAGCATTTGTGTAATCGTATGTCCCAACCCACAGACTGCCAGTCACTGCTAAATTAACCTTATCCGATTGATTTTGAACATTATCGAAGTCTAGATTTTCTCATGGACAACAAATCAGACTTCTGTCCCCCGAGACCCAGGAGATAAATGTCAGCATTGCTGATATAAAAGTTACATTTCACCTTGACAAATAATTTAATTGGCAGCCAGTGACCTTATCAACACAAATAGATCTGAACTGCAGTGTGTATCTTAACGCAATTACTACACGCCTATAATATTATGAATATATAAACTCATTCTTAACCATGCAATATAAAGGCAAAGATAACGAACAAATTATCGTAAGTCTCAAATAAAATACAAAACAAGAGTTGGCCAAACACGGACCCTGGACACATCAGAGGTGGGATCAGGTGCCTAAGAGAAGTAAGCATCCCCTGTTGACCGGTCACACCCACGGTGAACCATAGTCTGATCAGGTAAATAGAGCAACTTGTCAAATAAGTGTGTGAAAAACGGCTTAACAATGGCTATGAAACACATCAGACAGCATTTTGAACACTGTTCGTTATTTTTGCCTTTACATTCATTTCAAAGTTAAAGGCAAATGAAAACCAATAGGATAAAATAATCCAAAATATGAATTTCATTTTAAATTTAGACTGAATGCACTTTGAATTAGAATTTCTCAAAACTTTCCATTGATTCACACTTTTCAGCATTTGTGTAATCGTGTGTCCAAATACAAGGTCTGACATTGTTTCCGTGATATCATTAGGAAATTGCTGTTCAAAACCTGGTATTTCATTCTCTGTCACTGCACAAAGGACGAAGTACGAAGGACGAAGTAAATTGACATGATAAGTAACAATTCCACGTATTCCCCCGACATTGATTTAATTTGTAATTAACGTCATGTACTTGGTTAACCACACGAAACGGTCCTTTCCACTGAGCGGACATCTTACCAGGTTCTGTCGGGAGTAGAACAAGTACTTCATCACCAGGATGCAGAGACTTTTTGGATGCTGATTGATCATACCATCCTTTAATTTTCGCCTGTCTTTGTTCCAGGTTTCTCTGTACTAACTGAGCTAGCTAGCTTGCTTGTTTTGGATACTGACAACATGATCTATCTCCGAGGTTTTTAATTCTTCCTCGCCAGTCATGAAACTTCTTAAAATGCTGAGCGGACCACGTACTGGCCATCCGTACAACAGCTCAAATAGTGAGAAACCAGTCTCCTCATGAGGGACTTCCCTGTACGTGAAATGTACTTAAGGAAGCAATGCATCCCAACCTTCACCATTCTCGGAGCCTAAGATTTTCAGCATTGACATTTAAGTTCCGTTGAACCTTTCGACTTTGCCATTTGCTGAGGGTGATACTGTAAAACGATAATATTTAGTGCACTATTTATCTTAGCGCCTTTCGCGCAGATATACGATTGTGCTAAATTAAGTTGTGCGCTAAAAGGTTTTCATTGATATTAAATTATTGACCAGGTGGTATCGTTGCGCTAAAATAAGCTTGCGCCAAAAGGTTTTCATTGCTAGTTATTCACTTGATTTTGATCTTCTCATTATAGATCTTTTCGGAGCACAATTTTGAAATTTGATCCTTGGTTAGTGAGAATGGTTATCGGTAAAGGCAAAGATAACGAACGTAAAGAAGGAATTCCCACTCGACTAAATAATGTTATGAGCGAGTCTGCAATTTGTTCAGCTTCACAACTTTGTAATGCAAAAGCTTTTGGGTATCTCGTAGCTTCATCAATGATAGCCATAATATATTTGTTTCCATGCGTTATCCTATTTAATGAGCCGATATTATTTCTTGCGATCTTTGAAAGTGGATCAGATATGATACTGTTTCACCCGTCTGCCATTCCGTGTTATTTGTACCATAATTCTCAGCATATATACATTACAGGCTAGTAATATTTTGTAGAAAGCTCTATATAGGTATGGTGTATTGGACGTGGGTGCATTTTCAGATTTATCAGACATCTAATTCCTGTTTGCCGAGAATTTGGGAGTTTAGAGCAGGATATCACTAGTAAGCATTGATTCACAGATTTCTTGTAACTGTAAATGATTTTGGTATATGGCTGGGTTGAACAATGTGCATCATGCTTATAGAATGGTCAATGGTAGACTGGTTTCCCTATACAGAATACCTACTTTGTGTAATCAACTCCTCTCACACCTACAATTTGACATTCATAACATTTTGTACCGTTGTTATGAACACGTTGAAGATGTGCATATGTCTGAAAAATTCACATGTTGTTGAATTTTGTCGTTTTTAAACATATCATTAAAAAACTTTATTTTAAAAGAATCCAGCCATTTCTGTTATTGAATCAATTTCTGATGTACATTATAGCAAACCTGAAGAATTTTCATGAGCAGTACACAGGTGTCCAGATAAAGCCATCTTGTCAGAAGTGCAGATAAATCTATTAAGGACATATTTCAGTCTGAAATTTGGGACTTACAAGATTGATTTCTGTTTGTTATCTTTGCCTTTACATATGAGTTAAAGTACTTCTGAGAAAAAAGTTCCAATATAATTGCAAAGTCAAATAGAAGGTTGAAATAATATGGTACTAGACCGTTTTCCACCTGCTAGATATATAGTGTTTAGATATTAAAGGCAATGATATCCGTGCAAGCGGGGGTGTTAGTGAAGAAACAGATTTTACCGGGAAATGTTAGGTGGAAAATTAAAATTTTCTATAGAGAAGGAAGCGGGGCAAATAGCAAACCTTCATCTGTAAGTATTCTTTACGTTGAAAATTTAAATCCGTGACTGTCCAAAAATGTTTTTGAAAGGAAAATTTTATATGTGTGATCTACATGAACCCAGGGGGGAAAGGGGTTCCTCAACCTGGCTATACTTTTAGGTATGGATGTACGGCTTAGATTCCCAAAACACCTCCATTAATGTATTCAATATTTTTGAAAACTATATCCAGTCATATATTATTTCATAACAAAATTGTTACCTGCTGCGCATGCAAATGCCCTGGTTCTAATGCAATCTTAAATCCTTTGGGGTTTTTTCCTCGAGAATTCAAATTTTATCAGAGGATGAATTCCACCGGATATAGACTTACCATCCATTGATATAATGGCATGTGTGTCTACTCAATATAACAGATTGATGAAATGTGTTTCCCATTGATATATTGGACGTGTCCAAAAAAGTTACCTATTTCCAGCGGTACGTCTGTGTGTACCAAGATATAGGAAGACCCCAACTCCTTCCACTACCCCCCCCCCCCCCTGCCCCCAAACACACACCCGGATTTTGAATTGAAAGGTATAGTCAGAATACATCATAAACCTGTTGAATCTAAGGGCAGAGTACAATGAGATGCGCATGCATATGAAGAGATATGAGCAGTCGCTGACAAAACATTCGTATCCATATGGGTCATAATCATGAGTATTCCATGAAAAAATAACCAAAAACAAAATCAAAGACAAAAAACAAAGTCAGACAAGGCCTACCTGTAAAAGTAGATTTTTTTATGCAATTCGCACGAAATTTAGAGAGCAGCAATTGATGGGAACAACTATTTCGTTTCTCGTGTATTCATTGATGATATGATCTTCTTTATTCTGGCGATCAACTAGGATATGTTGCACCCACAGTAGTGCAGAATAATTTTAAAATATCTGATAATTATTTTTCAGAAAACGTATTTATAACACAATGACGTTAGATTACGGCATTACTAGTACTAGAAATCAAATGCCTTGAGCTATATATGTACAATGTTTCCTATACATGTATATGTTTTATAGTTGAAGTTTTAAGGACGTTTTGCTAAGTACGTCTTAAATCTAGGAACTGGATATTTCTGTCATGTCGGAACGAGCTGTGGGATCATGTAGCGAAATACAGAACATATATTGTACAAATGTGCAAGGAGCAAAGAACAATAACTCTCATCAAAACTATTCCAGTATGAAATCGATTTACGTAACACAAAATTTAAATACTAAATGAAAATTCCCTCTTTTAATGTTCAACGAAATTTAAGTCACCAGCAATGTATAAAAAGAAAAATAGTGTTTTCCTCTTAAGCCCGCTTTGACAATCACCCAATAACGTTTTCAACATATCGCGGCCTTGCTGTTGGATGTTGCCAACCACTTTGGTATATTGGAAATTCTCCAAAGCTAAGGAAGTTTGTCTAGATTTATTTTTCTGTATGATCATAATTTTCACAATTATGTCCATTTATTTAATTATCCCGAAGAACTCGATATAAAGGACACCACAGAATCTGACATATCTGCTTCATATTTGATATTTACTTACATTGACTCTAATGAGCAGACTGACAACTGCATTATATGATAGCCGTGATGACTTTAACTTTGCAATCGTCAACTTCCTTTTCTATGTAGTAATAACCACTATCACCTGGCTATGGTGTGTATATCTCCAGTTGATTCGATACGCAAGAGCATGCATGCATATGAGGATTTTTTAAAGCGAGGCCAACTACTAACAAAAAAGTTGATGCTGCAGGGTTATAACGAATCTCGTTTAAAGTCATCATTTCGCAAATTCCTACGGTCGCTATAATGACCTGTTTGCGATTACAAATTATCAACTAAGTCATATGTTGACTGATTTGTTTCATACCCTTTGTTAGACTGTCATTTTCCTACTAGATTGACTACGGGTAATCCCGTTTACTTTATGTCGACTAAGGGCTCACGGCGGGTGTGACCGGTCAGCAGAGGATGCTTACTCTTCCATGGCACCTGATCCTACCTTCGCTTTTGTCGGAGGTCCGTGTTGCCCTACACTCGATTTTGTATATGTGTTTTGGATTATGATTACGTTTGACACAATTTCGCCTTTTTGTATAGTAAAATTCACCAGAAGGCGCGACATTGCAATATTTCCCAATATCCGTAAAAATATATTTAAAAATTGCATGCCTTTGTTTTAGCTTTGCGCTCCAGCATCTGACCATGACTCCATAGTAGCTGGAATTGAAACCAGAGAAATAAATCTATTTTACTTTAAGACCTGTTTTCTACAAAAATAATGCAAGTTATTGACTTACAAGTCGTTTGCAATTTCTGGTTTACTCCTGTGTCCATTTTAACGTGGCTCTGTAGGTCTTTGCTATCCCCGGGTAGGGGGTTTCACCTAAGCCCCTGCCACATTGTCACGATTTCTACTACGATTTCCTACGAATTGCTCAATTCAAAAATCGCCTTTATTCGTCGGACATGTCTTGCGATTTTTCTACAAACGATGTTATTTTCAAGTCACGTACGACGACGATGTCTGTTCCGCACTTTACTCGTATTGCACTCGCCATCAATCGCTTGTTTTCGTATCGCATTCGCTTCAAATCGCACTGTATTCCTTTTTATTCTAGAAATACTCGCAGTAACTTGTGGGACACTCGAGGTGACTCGAAAGACATTCGCAAAGACACAGGTACTACAAAATTCTGTGAGTGCCCTATTAATTTAGAAAATTATATACTATGAATATGTTCACGAGTGCAATGCGAGTGTCACCCGATGTTCTATGATTGCTAAATATTCGTGCTGTGGCCACGATTGTTTTGAACATTCTCAAAACAATCGCCGCGTTTGCAGATTTGCTGCGATGCAGGAAGATAGCCAACGATATGCCTACGGTGAACCCCGAATTACTGCGATTTTTTGAATTTGAACGCTATCGTATCTCAAAATCATGACAGTGTGACAGGGCCTTAAGGTCATGTACGGCGATTTTTCTAAAATTCGATAATATTGGCAAGCTACATTGTAGATCTAACGACCATAGAATTTGTGAAATGCTGACGTTAAATGTGACTGTTAAAACCCCTGCAACAAGAAGGTGTTTGCGTGCAGCCTGGCTTGATTTAAAAACTGATCATGCGCAGAACATTCTCTTGCAATATCGATATAGAGAAAAAGCTCTAGCATATCAAATACGTTGAGAGACATAAAAATACTTACATTTTTCACAGTCATGCATAACATGTTCTACTGACTCTCTCTATCTTCTAAACAGAAAGAACATAGATCGTTGTCTGATCTTTAAAATAATTTTCATATGATGGAATGTTGCTGCATGAATTTGGAAAGTTGTCGAACAACCTAGAACCCACCCCGTTTGTCATAACGTCCAGTGTTTGACACTAAGATTTTTACTATACTAGTCCTCAGGACTAGTAAATTATATAATTAACTAGTCCTGGTGTTTAGTAAATAGTCCGGTTGTCGAAGGCAGCCAGCCGAGTCGCGAAGCGACGAGGGGGGAAGTGCGGGAGAGGGTTTTGGGGGTCTCCCCCAGAAAATATTCAAAATCTGGATGCAAAATCGTGCATTTTTAGTAAATTTTGAGACGAATAAATGAAAATTCTGTGACCAAATTTGCCTCTATTTTACTGAGTCTCCCATAATATCAACTGTTGGAAAATGAACAAGATTTTACAATTTCAATTTTCAACACTGGGATTTTACATCTAAAGTCCAAAAACATTTAAAAAGTTCCTGAATATCTTTCATTTGATTTGATAAAGTTCATTATCATTTTCATGAGCATCAATTATTTAGTAGTCCACCGGATTACTTATAAATATGTTGGTAGTCCAGGACAAAATGTATTGTTATACTTTCATGTAAAGTACTCGAATCTGATTGGACAAGGAACAGTTGACAAAACATACTGTTTCCCTCAGAGAATAGAAACACACCCTCCAGTGTGATAGTATCTAGCAACGGGAAACATTACTTGACGACGGGCAACATTCCGAAAAATTGTTACATGCGTCAAATTTATGCGCGTACGGTTCGCCGTAGATTGTTAGACGACGTCGTTTGAGCGTTTGTGATAGACGCGATTACCAGAATGCATGTACGAAACATCGCATGACAGTGATCAAGTCAACAGACGAAATGGTTTGTTGTTTTTATAACATTCATATACAAATAAATATTGCATATAGTTGAGGGTAACATTGAAAATTTTCACAAAACACCTCGAAACACCATTTGTCAACTCGATACGCCTTCGGTTGACAATGTTTTCTCAGGGTCGACAATTTTCAATGTTACCACTCACTACATGCTAATATTTATATCTAGCCTCGGGCTTACCGGACTACGTTCGGAACCCTGACATCTATGTTCAATAAATCATTCAAGTACGAAGTTGATATGGATGACAGTGGTGAACTTTATTCTTAGTTCACTGGATATATCAAATCGACATGTGGATGAAAATTATTATTTTCAATAGTATGTTCAATAAAATATCGAAGTACGAAGCGTTTAGCCATTTAAATTTCATATTCTTGACAATTAAGCGCAAAATATTAATATATTTCTAATACCCTGCCTTCACTTTTGTCAGAGATCCGCGTTGCCCTACACCATACCGCGTACAATGCCACATGCGGGGACCGTGATTGGTGTAGCACGGGGTGTGTGAATTTGAAGCGGAGAAACTAGGTAGGTAAGTATTCAAAGACTCATTGTGTTTAATTGGAATTATTCTATATGACTAAAAGTGTTGCACGGAAGACAATAGTCATTGACAAGCTAGCACTTGCATTTAAGGACTTCAGAAATCTTAAACTTCGACAATATACAAGTAGGGTATGCGGCGAGTATATTTTTCGGTGAATCTGATAAGAAATCTTGATTTCTTCTGTATAAAGTTCAGGTGTTTCGACCAGAAACATT
>CAJDSM010023428.1:66-20077 GCA_903981925.1 Ostrea lurida
AAAACAGAGATAGAACTGGAAAATTAGTAGTCAGCTGTCTGATCTTAAATAGACAACCGTAGGACGTTGACATTAGCAAGGACGACTTCACAATCGCAGAAATTGAGGACGTCAAATCAATACATTACGCCGATTTTAAAATAGAAAGTAAATCAAGAATATGCCTTTAAGACGTTGTGTGATAAATAGGATCTTGAATCGAGTGCTTATCGAGGCATATTTCATGAAGCATTTTATGTAAATGACAGTTAACGCGGTAATTTAATATTTCCGAGCCTTGGCGAGTTTATAACTCGTATATAAGAATATCAAACGATACGACTTTTCGCACTCTTCAATATTCATGATCAAAATCCTCGGTGACTTCATTATTGTTCTAACTTTTCCAGTTTCAATACATTTGCATGCGGCACCCTTAGCCAATGGATCTGCTGTTTTTGTTACTTGTTAATTATATCTCGCGATTTCTCTTTTTGTCTGGCCACCTACCCTTGTACATTTTCTCTGTGGAATGATTAGGATGCGCAGGATCGAGGTAATATGAGGAGATTCCTGGTTCAGCAGTATCTCTCGGCTGGTGGTATGAATATCTCCTGCCAACGGATAAGTATCGCCAGGTATTCGGGAACCTGAACCAAAGTTAACATATGACAAGCTGAATGTAGAGGTGAGTTCAACATTTTTATGTTTACTTGTTTTGTTCTGCGGACTTGAATGTTGTGTTGTCATTGATTGAAAACGCGCCAACGTGAGTGCCGCCTTTGATTTCTTTAGACGGCGAGTAGCAAAACTAACTGCGGTAAACGTGACTTGGAACGTCTCATCTTTTCGTTTTTTCTTTTAGTATCTGAAACGAACTTTTTAGCGCAATACACTGTAGCTACAATTGTCGTTATATTTTGCTTTTTTTCCTTGAAACAAACAAAACAAAATCATATTATCTCAGGTTTGTTACCTCGACTGAGTCTACGAACGAAGAGTAGCATATATAGAAGGGGTCTTAGTCTTCTGCCAACGTTTCTATGGGATTGTTTCGTAGCACAGTTCTAGTTAACACAATAATCAAAGTATATCTAAGTAATATATATTTAAAATAACATCCGAAAATGTGGACAGTAAATACGAGCTATTGAAATATACAAATCAACGTAACGAATTAGCGCGGTAAGACTATTCAAGCACTTTTTAAATTGTTTCATACAGTGAACCAAAATTGGAAATGATAATAGAATTAAACATTCGTATTTTGAAGAAATTTATCGATGTGGTCAAATCTTTGAACATTCTTACTTCGGGCAAACTGTCTACAATAAAGTTGTGTGCCCGCACGTTTTTTCATTTGTGGAGTAAAGATGTCCAGAGTTTACACATCGTAAATTCTTCCAAGAAGAATGTTCAAAAAAAAAAAAATAAGAAAGGAAAAAAAGAGAAAAAAAAAACAACAAAAAAAAAAAAAAAAAATAAAAAACAAAAAAAAAATATAAAGAAAAAAAAAAATTAACCTATTAAAATACCTTATGGTCAAATCAGCTTCATTCTTATAATTTATTCAGAAATTTGCATTTGATGTTTGTGATGAATAACTTGCGAGATATAATATAGGGATTTTGCATAGGCGGGACGAATTTTTGCCTAATGTAGAAACATTTATCACCGTAAATGCAATTGTGACGTACCATCATTCGGTAGGCACGTCATAAAGAGCAAGTTTATGTGAATTATATCACAAAATAATTGATGTTTCGCTCAATTCCTGACTACAGCCAAGGGTCAAATTTGGGCTTGAAACAAGTAAATAAATTAAATTAGGCATGTATGTTTAGCAATTATATGCAATAATAGTTATATTATAAGTGAATAATCTCTGTGCTTAAATATGGTACGTTGCTTATACGTGGATACATGTATTATAGTTAAATTGTGCTTGTAGAAACAATTCAGATGTTTAATCTTGATTGATATTTGTAAATACCTTTTAGAGGTAAGTAAATACGTTCCATGAATTTCCAATTTCCATGTACTCGTCAGGAAGAAATCATTAGTTTGAGCTATTTGAAAAGGAACTTGGTGATAGCGGTTGCCATTGAGATGGTAAATCTGGCGGGAGAATTTCATCCATTGCATTCTGATAACAGACCTATCAGGAAGGATAGTGACATTTTTATGAGGAGTTGGATCTATTACGGAGGTTATAAACCGTTGGAGAGTGTCTGTCGGGTTATGATTTATTCGTTTATTGCTTTATATAGTTATCATCTTATTATTATTTAAAGCATATCGGATCCATGAATATGATGCTGTCTATATAAATCTTTTCATAAAGTTTACTAACATTTAAATTTAATGCAGTGTATAATGTATTACGTAGGACAATGAGTAGTTACAATCAATACCGAATGCGATATGAACATGTCGATTATGCCCCCATCTCTTCCCCCCCCTGTCCCTCTCTTCCCTCCCAGTCATAACAAGACAAGACTGCACTGAACCCAGTAAGGAAGAGGAAGACAATGAGGGGGGGGGGGGGCAAGAACTTATAGATGAAGGACGGGTTTTTATGAACTAGTAATAAGCCAGCATTGTCAGATCTGGGTGTACATAAACTGAATGCTGGCCCAGGAATAGGCAGGAGTTTGGAGGTACTTGTCGCTTGGCTTGCAGTGTTAATTCCACTCAAGTCGTGAATATACGTTTAATCTAAATGATGTTTAATCGATTTATTATATTAGTCTGTTTTGATCTTCTGCTGTCGTGCAGATGACCAGAGCCTCTCACACAGATTAATTAAGTACGCTGCATTCATGTATAATTTTTGTTATTATGCGAAGAATGTATTGGCAAGTCATGTATTGTTATTTACTATGAGAAGTAACACATATTTGGGCGACCGAACAATTAAAGTAAAAACACTTCGTCACTAAAATGCTAACCTAAAGCGCTGGATCTGGCTATATAAAGCCTAAGACGAAACGAAACTTGATCTTCTAATTTTTTGCATACCAGCCAGACTTGCAAAGACCTGGTCAAAATAAGCTGATTAAATAGCGTAGATTTTCTTACAATAAGTTTGGATCAAGATAATTCTAATAGCTTTCACCACTCGAGAAGGATATAGAACATTGATCAAAATTGATGCAGTGATCAATCATGCCACTCTAGATTCTACAACTCGGTGCAAAAATTATTGAAGGTGAGTAAGAGATGGGGAATTTGTATGTTGAGTGCACCAAACAGGAGGAGGCACACACAATCTGATTTTAAAATATCACAGATCCTTTGATCCGTCTCGACGTAATATTTGCTATACGAGATACACAATCTACATACCGCGATGCAAATTATCTGATTAAATGTATCAGCACCATTTAAAACGTAATAATTTTTATTACGCTAATTTGAAAATCTCAGTTTACTTGTGGTCCTCGGGATGGAGACGTAACACGTCTACTGAAGACATGCAATTTTTGCGTTTAAGTGCTCTTGAAATTAAAGGAGGCCCTCATTGCTTGCACATAAGTTCGCGTCGGTACCTCCGGGCTCAGACCAAGTCTGTTCAGCTTAAAATGGTTAAACAACCTTCTTGTTTTGACAGGAACATAGACACTTGCTTTATTTAAAAGAAAAGTCAGAAGGTCCATCCACGCATGCTCATAGCCGAGTTGGCAGGTTTAGACATTTTTGGAAGTTTATTCACTGATATCTGGGCAGGTTTAGGGCCACATGAGGCCACTTAAGGAAAACATCAGAAATATTATAGTAATAAAACAACTAATATTTATGCTTCAAAATAGTCATAATTACAGAATATCACAGAGTAAAAAACTTATCAATTGGCAACAACTAAAACTCTCATCTGTACCAGGTGAGCCATTAGGCCTGCAGGCCTTTATGATATGCGGATTACTGAGGTGGACCTAGCAACATTCATGAGTAGATTTATGTTTATATCAGTGGTCTCTTAAGCAAATATGGGTCTCATTTAAGAGGGATGCGAATCAGTATATCTTAAATTGCTTGGCGCTCACAGGTCGAGCCATCGCACGCGCCACAGGCTTGATACTATCTTTGATTCATCAAGTTAGATAAGAATGTAGTAAAACTAACAAACTTTGTGTAAAATTACATTTGTCTTCAACAAAAAAGTTTACGAGTAAATCACCGTAGTTATATCGAACACCTTGAATATTAAATCGTCCGTAGCAGGTGAGCCATGGATGCCTGTAGCGCCCTTGAACATGATTTTTCCGAAAATTCAAATAGGGTTCTCACTTCACAAGTGAGAGTAAACAATATCCCAAAGTTTCAATTGGAATCAGATGTATCCTTTTGGAGGTTATTCTCTTGAAACCTTCGATGGTAGATTCTACAAAAAAATATCAGAAAGTTATTTGGCGGCTCACTGTGACCCGATGCTACGCTTGGATGACTGGATTTTCTGAGAGATCCTTCAGACACAAGATGAAATTAAGCCACAGTATTCATTTGCATACAGAAGTAAAGTCACTTTCTCGCGTTATCGCTTCCCGGGAAACGCTCAATGTATCAGATTTTTTCGAGAAGTTTTGTTTTGGTCCTCATGACCTTGTACCTGTTGGCCAGCTTTTCCGAACAATACAATAGGAGTTCTGCTCTTCACTTAGATAATGTAACAATAATCCTAAAGTTTAAACTTGAAATCAAGATCATAAACTTTTGAGTTTACCGTCCAGCAAACTCATATTTTCAGATTTTTTGAAGTTTTTCGGTCACTATGACCTTGACCTTCGACGGATTTTGTTCCGAAATGCAATAGGGTTCTCTCTAACATGAATTTGGCAACAATACTCTTATCCTATAGTTTCAATTCAATCAGATGTTAAACTTTTGAAGTTAACGTCCGGAACCCATATTTTCATCAGATTTTGGTGAAGTTTTTTTTCGGGTCAGCTGTGACTCTTGGACGGTGAATATGTCCGAAAATCAATAGGGTTCTCTCTCTCACATGAATTCTGCCACTCAATCAATCTCCAAAGTTTCAACTCTCATATCAAATCAAACTATTTTGAAGTTTAACGTCCCGGAACCCCTCAATTAATTTTCAGATTTTTTGGTGAAGATTGTATTGGTCCTATGTGAGCGCTTAGACCATTGGGATTAATTTTTTGTCAGCGAAATCAAATAGGGTTCTCTCTCCACATGATTCTGGCAGAGACAATATCCTATTACGTTTTCAATTTCAATACAGCTACTGTAAACTTCTTGAAGTTAATCGTCCGCAATACTCATAATTTTCATATTTTGTGTAAGTTTCTTTTGCGGCTCACTGTGACCCATTACCTTGGTACGGATAATGGTCCCGATAAATCAATAGCGATTTCATCTCACATAATAACTGCAAACAATATCTCGCCAAAGTTCATATTCAATCAGATTTAAAACTTTTCTGAAGTTTAAAGAGTCCGTAAATCCTCATATTATTTTCCAGATTTTTGGATGATAGTTTTTTGATCAGCTGTGGACCTTAGACTCTTGGACGGATTTGTCCGAAAATCAATAGGGTTCTCTCTCACGGCATGATTGGCAAAATATCCTATAGTTTCACATTACTATCAGATGGTAAAGCGCTTTTGAAGTTAATAAACGTCTCGGATAACTCATATTTTAGATTATTAGTGAAGTTTTTTTCGGTCTACCCTTAAGTGAACTATGCCTTAGATCGGATATTGTCCTTGAAAATCAAGATAGGAGTTCTCTCTTCACATGAATATGGAACGAACAATATACCAGAAACAAAGTTTCTATCAAGTCAAGATGTAATACTTTTTTGAAAGTTTACCGTCCGAAACACCATCAATATATTTTAAAGATTTTGGATCTGATGTGTTCTTTAATGAGTCACCTGATGACCCATTTGGACCTTAGGACGATTTTTTGTCTTGAAAACTTCAATAGGGTTCTCTGCTCACATCGATTTGCACAATACTCACTAAGTAGTTCAATTCAATCAGATGTAAATTGCTTTTGAAAGTTAACGTACCGGAAACCTCATTATTTCTCCAGATTTTTTTCAGTGAAGCTTTTTCGGGTCAACTTTTGTGAATACGGAGATACGCAGATTTTAATCGGATACGATTTACCGTACGATAGCAGCCTCTTAAGAAAAGTCATATATTAGAGTTATCTTCTTGCAAAAATGCATATTAAGGATTGAACACATTTAAGGGCATACCGCAATGCGAACACACACTTCCCACCAACCATTTTCCTACCCTCTCACCAAATGAAAGACATTCCACATAAATAGATAACAAGTTATCAGAAAACCAAAAACAACTAATCATATAAAAACTCCCTCAGAATATTGATTGAGAGAAAAATATAATCACATCAACCTGGCCAGTGGTTTTTGTAGTATGCGTATATTAGTATTGCATTGAATCTCCAAAGAGAGGTAACTCAGAACTTCAAGATATGAATATATGAGATGAATTAACCATTCTTCCATGTAACTGTTATTTTTCCAAAACACAGTGAAATATTCGGTCTGATTTTTCTCACAACAAGAATATCTAGGTACTAATGATTTTATATAATATATTAAGAATATTTCTATAAAATATATAAGGATAACTAACGTTGCATATGACCTTAAGTATAATTTTAGTTATCAAGTTTGGTGGTATGATACCAAATTGTTAAAATAAGCCAAAATTATTATCCCCATAATAAAACAAATGCTACACTGTAACCCTGGGCCATTTTTCNTGTTAAAATAAGCCAAAATTATTATCCCCATGGTAAAACAAATGTTATACTGTAACCCTGGGCCATTTTTTCATTCACTTTATCTTTGTACTCCATGCCATTTTAGGGTCTGTTTGCTGAGAACAAAGAGAAATTGATCAATGGTGCTTTGCTTGGGTTACTGGAGAAGGAAGGCGATCAGAACGTTATATCAGCGGAGAATCTGGAGGCCCAGTTCCACGCCCTCAGGCGACTGGTGGCCTCTAAGGCAGGCTTCCAGGCCTTCACTACCTTACCTAAGTAAGCAGCACATTCGGCATTGTCGCTGGAGTAACATTCATTCATACTTTATTTCCCTCAAATGAGGATTATGCAATGAAATGCATACAGTTAGAAATGATTTTGGAAATTGAATTCAAGAGGAAGTTGTTTTTCAATGCAACAGGCCAAACATTTCCTTTTACACAGTAAATCTTATTGGAAAGTAAGGGAGGGAACTCAGTGTTAGGTTCCCTTTTTTTTTTTTTTTATTTTGCTGTACAGTAAATTTAACAGCAAAGTAATCATGGATGGGAACCGGTGTTCAGTTCTTTGTTATATATATATTTTTATTGGTTTCAGAATGAGAGAAAAAGTTGGTTTAAAGGTTGTAAAAGCATTGAAGAGAAAGGACCACGGGGTAACCCATGCAGCTATCGATGTGCTCTGTGCTTTGATGCAGGTAAGCTTGATTAAGAGGAACTTTACAATCATAGGAAGAAAAGGAAAATTGAGATCCAGCAGAAGTAGTGAATACTTCTTTACTCCTTAACGTTTAAGATGTTTATATTGAACACAGAAGCATCCTCCAGAAATTTAAAAAAGCGTGGCACCTATGTTAGGGATCCATGCTATATAGTGAGGCAGTATGAATCATTTAGTGAAAATAAATTAAATTTTTGAAAATCATTTTCTTTACTTTTCTTTACTCCCCAACATGTAGCAAATACACATTTATATAGCTCCCCTAGGATGTGGTAATGCTCATATTCCCAGAGTCAGGAATTCTTCCCCTGAGGGTTGGGCTATCTAGGTCATAAACACATAATGTATCATTGTAATTAGTACACTGTACATTCATAAGTGTTTGATTTTACTTGGTGCAAAAGATGTTAATGGCAGATAAAGTGTGATGACCCTCAACCAATACTAAATTTAGCACATTGTTCTGAACGTTTACCAAGGTCATTTGGACATTGCCAAGGCCACTGGTAAAAATGTTAGAAATTTTTGTTGTGGGGCATCAGACAGTAGGTCATTTTGCTAATATAGTCTGCCCCTTCCCCCGCAAAAAATGTTACAATTAGTTTTTCAGGCCATGATTTTGCAGTAGTCAAACAACAGCAGAATTTAGCATCTATTTTAACCTCAAGAAGATGAGATATTCAATTCTCAGAGTTTTGTAAAATCAATACAATATGCAACAATTCTGCTGCTTAACTTCTTGGTTGTGTAATATTCAGGTGACTGTTACGGCTGATGGGCCTCCTCTAATTATCCTTTTTGTCGTTTTGTTTTCCAGCCCATGCATGATGACTACGACCTCCGACAAGAACAACTGAACAAATACTCACTCCTCTCCTCGAAGAAGTTTCTGGAGACCTTGTTAGACACGTTTAATGTCCACGTAGTACACAGTACGGGGGCGCTAGTGATATCAGCCATGTTGGACTTTTTCACATTTTCTCTGTGTGCTCCGTACAGTGAGACGACTGATGGAACTCATTTTGACACTCTGCTGGAAATGGTCGCAGCTAATGGCAGAGTTGTTTTTAAATTGTTCCAGGCAAGAAATAGTGTGATTTGTTATTGGTTCTTGTTTTCGTGTTCCGCATTCTCATCTCGGGTTAAGACCGTGTGATATTGAGTTTGAGTATCAGGTGATGACCCAATCTTTTCTTGTAGCATCCGTCAATGGCGGTGGTGAAGGGAGCGGGCCTTGTCATGAAAGCCATAATTGAGGTTAGATATAGAATACATTTCAGGCCATTGTAAATCAAATTTCATGTGATAAATGAAATACAGCAAAATCATGAATGTAAAATGCAATAATAAACTGTGTGATTTCTAATTACTTAAAACAAAAAGAAAAAACACTAAATTAAGAATTTTATTTACCAAACAATGGATATCTGTCAAATTTGTAAGAATTTTATCTTATTTACGATTTAGTCATTTGAGACGGGATATTTTTGACAGGGTAGATCTTACATTCCTATGAATCGAACCACTTTATAGCTTAATTTCTCTGTTATGTTGCTAAGTCAAAATTAGTCACGAAATGTACCTTGATCTATTAAAATGTTGAAATTTTGAATTTTTAGGAAGGGGACCAAGAAGTGGCAGCTAAAATGCAGGACCTTGCCCTCTCAGAGGGGGCGTTACCCAAACATCTACACACGGCCATGTTTACAGCCAGCTTAGACAACAGAATGCTTACTATTAGGTAATGTTTACTTTGGGAGGGAGGGGGCGTTACCCAAACATTTACACACCGCCATGTATACTGCCAGCTTAGACAACAGAATGCTTACTATTAGGTAATGTTTAGTTTGGTAGAGAGGGGGCATTACCCAAACATTTATTCATAGCCATGTTTTATTGGGGATATCATATGATGCTTAAGGGCCATTGTATTAGCCTATGGGGCCATTGTTTGAGCCTAAGAGGACATATGAGGCTGGGAGGGGTGGGGGGTGTGACTCAAAAATATTGGGGTGATTACCATTGTTTAGTTACCCAGGTATTCATTACCATCATATAGAGTCTCAGAAACTAACGTCACTCTTTGTCTCTACTATTGGGGATGTAATATGTGGGGGAAAAGGAATCAATATTCCTGAAAGTAACAGAAATTTCCTATTTTGCAGGCAGCTGAGTCGACACTTGGTCGGTTTGTGGGTTACTGGTCATCCCACTGCTATGGGCCTTCTCAGACGCATTCTGGTGAGTTTTCAGCCTTGAAAGTATGTACAGTTACTGAAATCCATTGAAACTTCAGGCGAAGCAATCATCCTTTCCCGTCTTTGTTTTACAGCCTAGTGGCCTCTTGGTGTACCTGGACTCTGATGCAGAAGTTCCCATCCACGAAACCGACAAACTGCACGTCAGAGACAACGTGAAATTAGCTCAAGTCAGTACAGAATTTATAGGAATTTATATATATATATATATATATGTGTGTGTGTGTGTGTTTCTTTTGATTCTAAGTTAGTGACTTAAGAAGAAGCTTTTATGTGCATGTGCTTAGTTAGATACCAACATTTCTCTAGAATTCATTGTGGCATCTAGAATTGTGCATTAAAAGATGGGAAACAAAAATCAAGGAGTGGGAAATAGAAATCAAGCAGTGGGAAACAATTCAAAGGATGGGAAACAGGATTGTGTGTTTCAAAAAAAAGGGGATTCGGAACACAGAATTCAAGGGTGGGAAACGAGAATTCAACAGGAATGGAAAGAATCAGGTGAAACAGAATCAGAAGGACGAAATCAGAGCAATTCAAGGGAATGGGAAACCAGAATTCAAGAGGAATGGGAAACAGGAATTCAAAGGATGGGAAACAGAATTCTAAGGATGGGAAACAGAAATCAAAGGATGGGAAAACAGAAATCAAGGGATGGGAAACAGAAATCTCAAGGGGATGGAAAACAGAATAATTCAAGGTAATAGGGAAACAGAGCATTCAAGGAATGGGAACAGAATTCAACAGGATGGAAACAATTAGACATCAAGATGGGAAACAGAATTCAAGGGATAGAAGGAAACAATCACAAGGATGGGAAACAAATCAGGGATGGAAACAATTCAAAGGATGGGAAACAGAATTCAAAGGAAACAATTCAAAGAGGATGGAAACAGAATCAAGGGATGGGAAACAGAATTCAAGGGATAGGAAACCAGAAGAAATCAAGGGATGAGGAAACATCAAATCAAGGGATGGGAAACGAATTTCAAGGGATGGAAAACTAGAATTCAAAAGGATGGGAAAACAGAATTCAAAGGATGGGAAACAGAATAAGGGATGGGAAACAGAATTTCAGAAGGATGGGAAACAGAATTCAAAGGTGTGAATCAGAACAAAGGCGATGACAACAGAATTCAAGGGATGGGAAACAGAAAATCAAAGTGGATGGGAAACAGAATTCAAAGGATGGAAAACAGAATTAAGGGGAACAGAATAATGGATCGGAAACAAATTTCTGAATAATGGGAAAGCAGGGGATGAGAAAAGAAATTCAAAGGGATGGGAAAACAGAAATTCAAGCGGAGGGATAAGCATTCAAGGAGAGGAGAAACAGAATTACAAGGATGGGGAAACAGAATTGAAAGGATGGGAACAGAAATTCAAAGGATGGGAAACAGAATTCAAAGGATGAGAAACAGAATTAAGGATGGGAACAGAATCTCAAAGGACATTGGAAACAGAACTACAAGGGAGGGGGGGTGGGAGGAGGGGGAACAGAATTGCAAAAGGATGGGAAACAGAATTCAAGGGATGGGAACAAGAATTCAAGGGTGAAACAGAATTAAGGATGGGAAACAGGAATCTAATGGATTGCGAAGTAGAATTCAAGGATGGAAAACCAGAATGCAAGTGATGGGAACAGAATTCAAGGATAGGAAAGCAGAAATCAAGGGATGGGGAAACAGAATTCATAAGGATGGGAAACAGAATTCAAGGATTAGGAAACAGAAACATAGGGATGGGAAACATTAATTCAAGGGTATGGAAACAGAATTCAAGAGGGAAACAGAATTCAAGGACATGGGAAACAGAATTCAAAGGATGGGAAACAGAAATAAGGGATGGGAAACAGAATTCGTGACAAGAAGATCATAGGGCAGAATCAGGATGGAAACAAAATCAAGGGATGGAAACAGAATTCAAAGGATGGGCGAAACAGAATTCAAGGGATGGGAACAACCGACAATGGAACAGATTCAAGGAGATGGGAAACAACATTCAAGGGTGGGAACAAGAACTTCAAGAAGGATGGGGAACAGAATTCAAGAGGATGTGCGGAAACAGAATTCAAGGAGATGGAAAGCAGAATTCACAAGGATGGAAACCTCAATTCAAGGATGGGAAACACATATTATTCAAATAGGGTATGGGAAACAGAATTCACAAGGATACAAAAAGAACCGGGAGGAAATCAGAATTCAAAGGTAATGGGAAACAGATAATCATAGGGATGGGAAACCAGAATTCAAGATGGGAAACAGAATTCAAGGGATGGGAAACAGAAATCATAGAATAAGAAACAGGATTCAAGGGGTGGGGAAAAACAGAAATCATTGAGTGGGAAACAGAAATCCATTATGCACATGTATTTTTATCATTTGTTTCATGTATTTACCAATGAACATGGCATTCAAAAACTTTGTGATTAAATTTGTTTTGGTGTTTATCAGGATATTCAGAATAGAAACAGAAGAAATCCTAATCTAGTCATGATAGAAAAGAAGGTGGATGAACTTCTTCAGCACTGGAGAGCCAAGATAGGGCTGGAGAAAAATAAACAAGTAAGAGGAAATGTTTCCCAAAAAATTAAACAAGAGGAAATGCTTCCCACAAATTTTACACGACAATGCAGTACACAATTTATACAGTGTTTCCATGTATATAAACCATATTTATGAATTCCAATGAAACTGAAATATCTACAATAAAAAAAAAAAATTTGTTCCCCATCAATGTAAATGATTCTACAGTATACAAAATTCCACATATCTGTTTTGTTTATATAACTTCATAATGAAAGCAGGCTAGACATTTATTTTCTCATATAAATTTGGGGAATCCAGTTTCCTTATTAGTCCCATACCAATGAAGTCAAATGGGAATTAAGGTTTGCACTCCCTCTGACAGTCCTGCAAATAAGTTTTCCTTACTTTTTTCTCTGTTCTTGTATTTAGTACATTGCTTTGGGATAACAATTTTAATACAGATCGAGTTGAATTTTGGGATTTTTTTTACTGAGTTACAGCCCTTGGACTTCGAAAAATAATGTGAATTATCAGTTTTTCAGACTTTTTTGTTGTTTTGCTCGCAGATACTCATTTCATATGTGATACATGGCTTTTCAATAACATGTCACAGATTAAGTTTGAATTTTGTGATTTTTCGTCTAGTTACAACCCACGAACATAAAAACTAGTGTGAATTATCAGTTGCTACAACTTCAAACTTTGTTGCAGTCCAATAATTTTTTCAACGGATAAGGGACTGAATATTCCCATGCAATACTTTTAGAATGCTTGTTTCTATTTGTTCTAGCAAAACGATTTAAAACCAGTGACTTTACGGAAACGCAGACAAAGGATAAAGAGTGAGGCTAACTGGTCGTTATTTTACTATTATTTCAACAGAGATCACGCAAAACCTAACTTACTGTGGAATTATAAGGTAAGAATGTACATCAATAGATTGGACATACCAGGAACCCATTTTTTGACTCCTAGTTTTGATGAAAATGCTTGGTTTACTTAAAAGTTGAAATATTGCATGTCTCTGTAAGTGGAATATGCATCAAACTTCGTTATCTCGACCTCGATGAACTTCAAGATATCTGAGGATTCGAGATACCGAGAGTAAAAATACTTAGAGAATAGGTGACTGGGACTTCCAAATCACTTTAACGTAGCTATGGTATCCGAGATATCATTTTTCAAGATACTAAAGTTTACCTGTATGTGGAGTTTGAAACTCTAGATTAACAAATATGAAATTTATGTTTCACATTTTCTGTTTGACTTTGAATCTGTTTCGTCGACAGACTCGGGAAGAGTTGCGGGAGGCGCTGGAGAACGAGATGAGGGCGTTTAACGTGGACAGAGAACTGGGAGCTAATTGTGTAGTGGGGTGGAACCACCAGGAGTTTGAGGTTCCCTACGTCTGTCTGTCGGATGAAATCAAAATAGGTAAAAAAATGTCTGTCTGTCTGACAAAATCAAAATAGGTATGATTTGTCTGTCAGCTAAAATCAGAATAGACAAGATACATTTGTCTGTCTGTTAAAATCCAAATTGGTAAGGTCATCTATCGAAGTAACCAGGATTTAAGAAGTAAATTTCATTTTTGAAAATTCATCATTGTTTTAACTTTAAAGCTTCATACCAGTTTACTTCGCTTGGCGTTTGCAAAAAGAATGTTGTGTGAAGAGTTACAGCTCATACCCTCATGTAATTTAATGAAATTTAATTCTTATACTTACATTAATTTTCAAAACAATTGAAATTCCCAGTCGTTAAATTAGATGTACTGTATATAACAAGATTTATCCATGCATTGTTCACAGCTACGTTGCATTCATGAGGAAATAATTATCATTTCATATGGTACATGTATCAATGGCTAAAACATTGGAAATGTAAATATTACAATATAAATGTTTACAGGTGACTATTATCTGAGACTTCTGCTGGAAGAAGGGGAAAACGAATCGGAGGAAACCAGTGCCATCAAGAAATCGTACGTAGACTCCATATTCTGTTTAATAGTATACTGTAGTATGCATACCACATGTTGTTGGACTTACATGTAGAGGTGGAGTTTTAGAGGACGTATTTCTGATACTATTTATAGGTACGAATTCTTCAATGATCTGTATCATCGCTTTCTGCTGACCCCCAAGGTTCAGATGAAGTGCATGTGTCTGCAGGCCATGACCATTGTATACGGGAAATGTCACGAAGAGATTGGCGCTTTTAACGACACCAAATATATTGTAGGCATGCTGGAAAGGGTAAGCTGCCATAACGTGGAAATTCTTATAGCCTGCTTGTTAAAGGTGTGTTATCGTTGGAGGTTTTTATGAAATCAAGGACTTGACAAGGTGTTTCATGTACCTATAAATAAGTGTTATCTCAGACCCTTGGTTCCTCAGTGCTTCAATAGCCTTCCATGTGAAATTCACCAAAAAAAGTGTATTTTGATGTCAGAAATTTTTTGTTATAAACTTGTAATTTACTATTTCAATGACAGGAAAACATATTAAAGGTAAAATAAAATTGTTTTATTAATATTGTGTTAGGAAATCTGTTCAGAGGCTCCAAATGAGGCAAAATTATGTTATTGTCGTTAAAGTTACACACAAAACTATCATATTGGAAAACAAATTTAGATCATGAAAAACTTTCAGATTTTGAGTTAATATTGCTTTGATATTTGTTGTTACAGTGTACAGACAAACTGGAGAGAGATAGACTGGTGCTTTTTCTAAACAAACTCATTTTACACCAAGTAAGTAAATGCATACAGAATTAGATTTGTAGAAACATGTAATGATGTGTTCAAACAGAAACTACTCTTTTCAAAGTATTTCTATATTGCTGAATGACCCTGTTCTATAAGGTATTAAATGACCCTGTTTCGTATTATACTGAATGACCTGTTTTGTATTTTACGAAATGACCCCGTTTTGTATTTGACTGAAATGCCCTATTGCATAGAAAATAAAACTCCGTACGCTAATTAATTTGATCAGTTTTTCTTTACTCACTTTAAATGTACATACACATAATGTCTCTTTCATGTTTTTCTCACAAAGTACAAGTCATGTCATTGTAAGAAATTCCTGTTAATCTGATCTGATTTATTATGATTTGATTTGTGCTTTGTAAACTGGTTTTAGATCTCTTGCTCATAAACTTTTAATGCACGAAATACATGTATGTGCTTGTTCTCCGTTTACTGTATATCCGAACAAAAGTAAAAGGTGAGATACATGTATGTGTATTATTGTGCAATAACTTGCACTACATCTTATATCATTTTTCAGAAAAATGTCAAAGAAATCATGGATGCCAATGGTATAAAAGTTTTAGTAGACCTGTTAACACTGGCACATCTTCACACGACCAGAGCAACAGTTCCGCTACAAGTAATCTACTAGTTACTCACATCAGTGGAGTTTTTGGTTTTATTGGTCTTTTGTAAGTACAAGTTTAGTAACATTGATGTCTTTGGTTTGCAGACCAATGTTATTGAGGCCTCACCGGACATGAGGAGAGACAGCGAGAAAGAATGGTACTACGGGAACAAGGACAAGGAACGGCTGGGACCGTTCTCATACGACGAGGTGAGTACAGTGTCAGGCTGGCTGTAAACAAGGAACGACTGGGACCGTTCTCATAATATGAGGTGAGTACAGTGTCAGGCTGTAAACAAAGAACGACTGGGACCGTTCTCATACGACGAGTGAGTACAGTGTCAGGCTGTAAACAAGGAACGACTGGGGGTTCTCATACGACGATTGGGTAGTACAGTGTCAGGCTGGCTGTAACAAAGGAACGACTGGAGGACCGTTCTCTATACGACGAGGTGAGTACTGTGTCAGGCTGGCTGAACAAGGAACGACTGGGACCGTTCTCGACGATGAGGTGTGTACAGTTTTAGGTGTAAACAAGGAACGACAATGAAACTCGTACGACCGAGGTGAGTAAAATTTTAGACTCACTGTAAACAAGGAACAGCTAGGACCATTTCGTATGATGGGTGAGTAAATTTTTTAGGCTTGCTGCTAAACAAGGAACACATGTGTTTTGTTCTCTAAGGTGAGTGCAGTATCAGCTTGATGTATAACAAAAAATGATGCGGAACCCTTCTCATATGACAATAGGTTGCTGTAAACAAAGAATTTAGATCTTTTGTAATTAATACATGAATGTAATCTAAGAACAATCTTTGGTGACATTATACTATTTCAACTGCCACCTTTGATGATATTGATGTTTACACAACATTTCTATGTTATAGCTTAAAGACTTGTGGAAGGAGGGGTAATTCATGCTAAAACGCGATGCTGGGTCAAGGAATGGATGGGTGGCGCCCCCTACAGTCAGTTCCACAACTCAAGTGGACACTTACTGGCCTCATAGTCAGCCGGTGATGAATGGAGATGAACTTGCATGTCTCATACTAAACATGTTGATTCAAATGATCCGAATACTATCCAAGCCGGTAAGAATGCTATCAAAAATTTGTCTTGCAGTTTCCCATGATGAAAAATTTTAAATTTCTGAGTGTGATTCTCCTTTGATTTCTCTAGGGACTCTGATGGGTGCCAATAATTCGACCACTGCAAAGGTGAAAAGGATATTATCAGATCCAATTGTGTCTCCCACATCTAGTGCAGGTTTGTCAATCACAGAAAATTGATAGATTTCAATGTTTCTTGCAAAACATGATGGCCAATGAATGGAGGGCCTCAATAGGGGGATCAAAGTTTTACATATTGGGGAAATCTTTTAAGAATTAGTCATATTTTTATGTAAGCAATTTTAGGTTGTGCAGATTCAAGTTTGATCAAATTAATTTCCCAGGGGTATGTTTGGGCCATCATACAGATTCAACGTTTTATAAGGGAATATAAGAGTAAAAAACAAATAAAATTATCATCTGTAGAACAACAGGACAATGAATGATCTGCAATCATTCTCATTAACTGTTGTATTCAGAATTTCCTGACCTTTTACAGCTGCTGTTGACCTTTGACCCGACCTTGGTGGAGAAGGTGGCCCGTTTGCTGTACCTAAATATGCAGGACAACCCCAACATTTCTCGCCTGTATTTGACGGGAGCATTCTTCTTCATCATGATGTATACCGGATCCAACGTGCTACCTATTGCTCGATTCCTGAAATATACGCACATTAAGCAAGCTTTCAGATCAGAGGAGGTAAGATATCGCGTAATCAACAGTGGCAGCACACACCAGCAAACAACATTGTCAAATTTAAAGCTTGCAAGGTTTCAAAATTTCTGAACAATGTAATGAATGCAAATAAAAACAGCAAAGATTACCAGCCCTAAACTATTTAGATTTTTTTTTTTTTTTTTAAATTTGCGATAAAAGATTGAGTGGCATCTTGATTTATGTCTCTCACATTTTGACCTTGGCCATGACATACTACCATACAATTCTATGAAATACTCATATAAAACTTCATATTGAGGATTCAGGATTGGTCAAGATCTTGGTTAGAAAGGTTGAATTAAAACCATCTGTCATCAGTAGAGTGACGATGGTTTAGTTTTTGTCTATATTTAGAACTACGATTTTGTACGTCTGATTGGTTGTTGTGATTGTAGAGTCATGGCTCGGACATTGTTTTTGTCTATATTTAGAACTGCGGTTTTGTACGTCTGATTGGATGTTGTGATTGTAGAGTCGTGGCTCGGACATCGTAAGCAGAAGCGTATTAGGACATCTCCTCCCGGAAGCCATGGTGTGTTACCTGGAAAACTACTCACCTGAAAAATTTGCCGAGATTTTCCTTGGAGAGTTCGACACACCAGAAGCAATCTGGAACACAGAAATGAGGTATATTTTTTTATTTCAAAAAAGAATAGAAATGAAGAACGAATTTTTTAAAGATTTACCTTGGACAAGAATTCGTATTTTTCCTGTTGTGGGGGAAATAGGAATCAATTTGTTCAAAAATGATCAGATATACAGTCATTACTAATGTTACTTTGGGTAGATGGGTGAATTATTATTACCACTGTATATTGGTGCTATTTTAGGTTGGCAGTAATGAGTCACTTTACAGTCTATTACTGATTGTTATTTTTGTAGACGGGTGTGATCGTAGAAGATTGCCTCCCACCATAGCCATGACATTTTCACCCAGACTTCAGAGTAACACGTCCGCGCCTTGATACCAGTACTGTCCATGTCCAGTGTCAACTTTCCGCAACTTGAAAATGAGCTCTTCTTAATATATATTACCTTTAAGTCATCTCTTGTGATAGCCCAGAAATTCCGGACTGGCGCCATTAAGGACCGTGCTACGTATTCCCTTTACAGAATAAAGGCAGAAACCATTACCTCGGTATCTCTAACCCTTTGGAAAATATCAATTCGAGTTTGATTGAATAAAAGATAGTTTTATATGTGAAACTCTACAGGGGCCAACAGAAAACACTTTGTTGTAACCAGTACTTCATTACATCCAATGAAATTTGTTCATTATTTTCCTCTTCATAGAAAGACTTCAACCTTAAGTTGTGAAGTTTGTTATAGAGTGTGAATTGTGTTATACATAGTGTGAATTTTGTTATAAGTGTGAATTTGTTATAATGTGTAATTTGTTATAAGTGTGAATTTGTTATCAGTGTGCAATTGTTTTAAGCATGTTGTATGTATGCCGCTGCATGTAATGAGAGGTTGCCTGTCTTATCATTAGCTTGAAAAGCTTGTACAGAGACAGTTTTCTATGACTTTGTATGTAATAACCAATGTTTATGTTATAAGACAGTTTCTAACGATCTTTGTATGTTTACCAATGTTTTATATTATCACATTGTTCTTTTTGCAGATCAAGTTACTAAAAGAAATATTAGAAGCTTGGAAGAAAGAAGTGGAAAAGAAACCCCCCTCCATGTCGATTGAAGAAGCGTACGAGACATTGCAAATGAAAAAAGGGGTTGGAGGGTTAGTAATATCTGTGTTGATGATCACTAACAAAAGTTTGTACAAACCTGTATTTAGTATGGTACTCCAATTGTGCAATATCTGTGTAGACCACTGTACAATGTTTAGAATTTATTGATGTTTATTTGAACACATCGTAATACAAATCTAAACTTTGTGTTATTTTAGGTTTAAGCTTACTGACTCTGGCATGACAAGGTTACCCAATAAATTGTTTTGGCATGGTTCCAATAATCTACAGCTTTTGATATTTATGGCTTGAACTTATAAAGTGTGTACTGCAGAGTTGCCTGTGAAGAGTCTGGTTCTTGGTTTTACGTTCACAGTGTGAATCACAAGACTATTGAACTTTGATGTCAGTCACTTTTTCAACTTGTTCAAGTTCATTTTCTTCTAAAATGTAGAAACATATTTTATTCTAGACATTTATGGATGTTTATCATGAAACTTCATTGGGCTTAAAAAAGTCAACATAAACATTTCTTACATTTTTTTTCTTTCTAAAATTATATGTTCATCTTTTATTTTTGGAAAGTTCTTGTACGATTCTGAAATAGGTATAAATTTTATCGTGTAGTGAAACGTACCTTGTAAGTCGGCAGTTAGCTCAGCGGTTAGATCACCTAACTAGTAAAACAAGGAAACCAGGTTCAATCCCTGATTAATCAAAAGATTTTTTTCTTTCTTTACAACAATACCTTAGTAATGTTCATATATAAAACCTGCCTTTCTGAAATTTTTAAATGCTATGGCCAGGAGCTATTAAAATATGCTACCTTCTAAAACAAATGTACTTCAGGTTATTTTT
>CAJDSM010023430.1:8161-26737 GCA_903981925.1 Ostrea lurida
AAAGAGAGATTGTAAACAAACGGTATCAGTATCGTAGCTCAAAACAGAACATACAAAAGAAAGATTGGGCAAGACACGAACCCCTGGACACACAGGAGGTGGATTTATCGATCTGAGGCATATTGCAATAATCATGTTTGAATATATATTTACAGGACGATGTATTTTAGTGTGTATTGTTTTGTAGTTTAATATTGATGCCAGTTCATTATTTGGTTTTGTCGGATCAATTGAACACCTAAATTAAGATGTATGTTATCCGACGCCAATGCTGTCCTATCTTTAATAAATGAATAAGTTCATTGCCAAATTTTAAATATATTTTTAACTAACCCGAATCTTATATAATCAATATGGAACCGAGATCGTGAGCATGAATTAAACGTATTAAATCGAGCGATTAAAATAACGGAAAAAAAACCAAAATATACGAATATTGTTATGGTGAATAGTTTCATACTCCTACCCTCCCGTAGGAGTTAAAATGGACAAATGCCGAATGCCATATACTTGATTGATTATTTCTTGTTTTACGTCCACTCGAGAATATTTCACTCAATACTGGAGACGTCACATTACCTGGTGAAGGACTGCGCAAATTTAGGGCCTATTGCTCGGCACTCAGGCCTTTGCAGCAGGAAGGTATCTTTTTTCGTGCCAACACCCTGTTGTGACACGATAGGGACCCTCGGTTTCCGGGTCACATCCTGAAATGACCGCCCATGTCAGTACGCATCTTCGAACGCAAGGGGATGCCTGGGGACCTATTCTTAACGCCGGACCCCACCGGGTTCGGAACCATAGAAAGTAATTAATAGTGACGGAGATAATAAAGCCGAAAGAAATAAATTTCATAGTTTACCTCGGCTTGTATTTCCTTGAACTTATTGTTTTCAACTTTGATGCCAAATTTGGGCAAATTTCCACCACTTGACATTGCCGTCAATTTAAACCCAATTTAAGATGCTTAAATGTAGAAATAAAATCTAATCGTCTACACTGATGGTTTCAGGGAAAATTTTAAAACCGTTGGTATTTAGCTTAGTATGTGTTTTCTCTGTGTGAGTGTTTGCCTATGTTAATAAACGTCATAGTTATTACATTATTCCCTTTGAATAACACAGTTTTAAAGGTCTCTTTCCATTGTGCATGTAATTGCTCTTTAATTGCAATACATCAACAAGATCTGCTAGAGGAAGTTTTAATGCTGTAACATTTAATTGCAAAAAAGCTGCGGGCTGTAAAAAAAAGGAAAAATTGAATCATAAAATATTTAATTTTTATTACATGAGAGATGTTCTGAATCACAATCAAACATTTCCATATCTGTTATTTACTATTGGGGCTTATTAACGCTCAATCCTAAATGACGTTTACATATCTCTTGGCATGTCACATGCTACAGATACAGGCGGTTTTGTTCATTAACAATTGAATACAATTATTATTAAATTGCTGCACAAGTTTTGACGTTCTGTATGACATTTTTTTAACCCCAATATGGAATGAGAACCATTACCGGTAATGAACCGCAAGATTAAGGACTATGCTCTATCTTATGACTCTTAGTTTAGCAGGTAGGCATCTTTTATTGTGCGCACACTGCGCTGTGAAAAAAGGGCACGAATTTTCTAGTCTTATCCGTAAGACACAGAATTTGATAGTCAAAATATCAAATAAATCATATTTGCTAAGTCTAGATTAAAATGTTGTCAAAGAATATGACGTTCAACTAACGAAATATTTATGAGCCAAAATTATGAAATTCAACAATTTTTTTCATCTAATATGTGAACATCATTCAAAACATTTCAAAAGACTTTGCGATCATTGGCTTGAATATTTTTACCATTGTTTAGGAAGTAAATATGAATATTTGCCGTCACAATATTATATCATTAGTTTCGGTTTCCATCTATGCCTAAAATTAAGTATTTGCAAAATCTACATTGACAAAAAGCTATTAATGGGGAAATTTGCAATCTGACGTATTTCATACCAATGTCATCTAAGTTCTTTTACATAGTCATATTTAATACATATTCCCTTTTTTGCCTGATTGAACAAATGGTGACCGGCCGAACAGGGATGATTACTCATCAGTATCCGGTACATGTATATCCACGGGTCTGTGTTCTCTCTTTTCCTCTACGGGTCTTCTACATCTGCCTAAACATTTTGGGTGGCTTTATTGAACATAGAATGTTGGGGCAAACTGGTTAATTCAATTGGCAAATGCGATATTTTCAGCTTTCTCAATCGTCTACTTCCCATATTTAATCAACAGGGGATGCTTACTCCTCCTACGCACCTGATCTTCGGTGTGTCAGGGGTCTCCGTGTTTGCCCAACTCTTAGTTTTGTATTATATTTGGGACTAACGAGATAGATATTGTTCCGTTAATTTTGCTTTACATGTAGCGATAATGTATGTTGACTGTCAATACGCGATAGATTTTTTTCTTGATTAGCAATATGTTTGCGAATTGTGGCAGGCCACTGACGACTGAATTGATGGTTGCAGAGGTTTTAGTAGTAATACGTTAAACAGTTAGCATTCAACTGGGTTGTGTGTTTACACTACAATTACAAACACAAGCTGACCATGTCATCGGATCCTGATAATTTAGATTTTTCCTAACATGCTATGAAAAGATATATCCTCTCCTATTTAGCTTCAGGCTAAATCTCTTGGGACCCTAATCGAACAAACTTGAATCCTTCATACTCTGAATGCTTGTAACTAATCAGTGTCCTTGTTTTCTTTGCAATGGAAACTCTTTGTTATCTGTTATAATCTGGAAGCATGGTTGAAGACACTTGAATTAACACCATATAACTCTTTCATTTAATTTTGGTCTGGCCCAGTGTTTCTTGAGAGGAATCTTAATTACCCCCATCCTTTATTTTTGCATTTTTTTTATCAACCTCTCCTTTAGAGAGAACTTAGCACCTGCTTTTAAATTCAAGTTAAATCCCTTTTCACCAATGAAATGGTTTTTGTGTTATATATGTTCAAACGTTAACCCTCGAATTGTTTTCCATTCCATTTTGCTGCAAAGGACGGTATAATATAATTTATTATGCCAACATATGCTGTCATTAGTTTTTGACGGTCTTATACATGATTAACAGAAGATAATCTTTACACGATGTAACATTTTATTAAAAGTAATTCTATCTACATGTTCAAGTTGGCGTGGCACTTAATATGATCAAGATTGAATCTCTAATTAACTCAAGAGCGCTGCGTGTATTTGGCCGAATAGAAGAAGATGGGGAATATTTTGAATTTGTCCTCTTTGGTACGTGTTGCCAAACCGTTTAAATTTTTTTTGCAGTTCATTGTTTGTTTAGTCACCAATTCGATACCTCGAACTCTTTCATCAATTACTTGCGTAATACGATATTTTCAATAAAGTAGAAATTGTTATCTAATTCGCTTTTTTGTTCAACCTATCTCGAGATGAAATATTTTAGCGATGTTTTTTTTCAAAGAATAAATAACGTCCAATGTTCCATTCGAGCGCATTCCAACCGGATATTGTGGTGGTAGAAATACGATATAGGTAGACTGCATGTTACAACGGATAAAAGGACAACTCTTTTTCTACATGAAAGTTTTAACTAGGAACAAATGAATGTGTTGAAACATTTCAGGTCCGGAAATATATAACCCCCTGCGAGATGATATTCATGACTTTAAGACCTTTTATGTTTGTTCATAATCGTTCATGAATGGATCATAAAAGATTCTTGATAGTTCATAAAAAAGTGGTCCATGAATAAAATTCATGAAATACCATAACTGATAAGTAGTATTAGTTATAATGAAGCATACTTATGAACTTTACGATCTTCGTTTAAAGTCATCATTTCGACAAATTCTACGGTCGCTAATACATGACTTTTTGCAATTACAAATTGTCACTAAGTCATATATTGACTGATTTGTTTCATACCCTTTGTCATTTTCCTACTAGATTTGATCGATGGGTAATTCCTGTTTACTTTATTTCGACTCACGTCGGGTGTGACCGGTCAGCAGAGGATGCTTACTCCCCATGGCAACTGATCCTACCTTCGCTTTTGTCTGAGGTCCGTGTTATCGCCTACACTCGATTTTGTATATGGGTTTTTTGTTGGATTATGATTACGTTTGGACACAATTTAACTTCGCCCTTTTTGTATTGAAGTGAAAATTCTCTGAATAATTTTAACATTTTTACGAGTCATTCATGAACTATTATGAAACAATTGTAAAAGTTGTTTAAAGGTCATGAAAACAGAAAGGGTTTGGGATCAGGTGCATAATGAGCAAAGTAAACTTGTCGACTGATCACAGATCACACCCGCCTTAAGCCCTTTATCTTGATCAAGTCAATATCGGTATGTAAAAAACGGTCTAACAGTGGATATGAAACACGTCAGACAGTATATAAAATGGCGAAGTAACAAAGTATCAAACGTAATCATAGCCCAAAAACACATACAAAATCGAGTGTAGGGCAACACGGACCTTCGACAAAATCGAAGGCAGGATCAGGTGCCATGGAGGAGTAAGCATCCTCTGCTGACCGGTCACACCCGCCGTGAGCCTGCAGTCGAAACAAAGTAAACAGGGTTACCCGTCGTCAATTCTAGTATGAAAATGACAGTCTAACAAAGGGTATGAAACAAATCAGTCAACATATGACTTAGTGATAATTTGTAATCGCAAACAAGGTCATTATAGTATTTAACCCAATGGCAGCATGTATTTGCAATCTAGATCGTTATGTAGACTATAGATGTTGCTTTAAACATGGCTGCTAAAACCCAGTAACATCATCTTGTTTACCAGTAGCCTACCTCGATTTTAAAACACACACAAACAATTCTTGTATATCGTATCATAGAAGAAACAAACATCAAACGCAGGTGATGATGGGATATAAATTGGCGAAGTTAACCATGTATTACACGTAATCATAATCTAAAACAAATGTATACAAAGTCGAGTGTAAGGCACATGGACCTCCGACAAAAGCGAAGAAAGTTTCAGGAGCCATGGAGGAGTAAGCATCCTCTACTGACCGGTCACACCAGACGTGAGCACTTAGTTACAACAAAGTAAACGGGATTACCCATCGTTAAATCTAGTACGAATATGACAGTCTAACAAAGGGTAATGGAATACACTACCCCGAAACATTCAATTAAATCCCTCTCTATCTCACTTTAAATAGTATCTTATTGCAGGTAAAATCAAAATTCCAAATTATTTTTTACTTTCGGAGGCAGTACTGACAACTATTCCATGCTAGAATTAAGATACAATGTAGTGCTCTTGAATCTCATATGTTCAAAGAAAATATGTAAATTCACCTCTTTGTATTTGGTGGAGAAGTTGAGAGTACTGAGCATTTTCTTTTACTTATCACTAAAGTCATATGTTGACTGATTTGTTTCATACCTTTGTTAGACTGTCATTTTCCTGCTAGATTTTGACTACGGGTAATCGCCCGTTTACTTTATTTCGACTAAGGGCTCACGGCGGGTGTGACCGGTCAGCAGAGGATGCTTACTCCTCCATGGCACCTGATCTCACTTCGCTTTTGTCGGAGGTCCGTTGTTGCCCTACACTCGATTTTGTATATGTTTTTGGATTATGATTACGTTTGACACAATGTTAATTCGCCTTTTTGTATCATATACTCTAGAGTTAGGAGCAATACAATACTGACACTTCACATCAACTCAATGTAGAATTATTGTTATATGGTAAGGATAATTTATGAGAACGAAAAAGCAATACTTTTTATTTTAGTCCAGAAATTTCTTCTCTAAAGTAAAAGGTTCTGAGCCTCCTTGTCAATGCTCAATTGCGTTAATAACTGATTTATTGTATAGCACCCGGGTGTAATAGAACAAAACCTATATTTGTTTATATTACTTCAACATTGTCTATTGTTCAGACCTTCGCTTTTGTCGGAGGTCCGTGTTGCCCTACACTCGATTTTGTATATGTTTTTTTATTATGTTACGTTTTGACACAATGTTAACTTCGCCTTTTTGTATTTATGTGATATGTATGTTACTACTATGTATACATGTGATAGCAGGGTTCTACAATATATATTTTATATTATCAAAACTGCATTTACATGTATTTGATCTACATTTACCTCATTATTAAGTTGTGAACTATTTGTTTTAGCTCTCAATTCCAGCTCTACCATTTTTTCCCATTTTTATTTTTGTATTAATTGGTATATGATTTATTGTACACTTTAATGTTCATCTACCTATATCTTGTAGTACACAGAGAGCGAGATTAATATAAGCCTTTTGGCTTGTTTCTCAATCTTTTAAATTCTTTGTATGTAATATGAAATGAATGTATTTCTGAATAAATATTGTTTAAACTAACAAAGGGTATGAAACAAAACTTAGTGTAATTGCAAAGAAGGTAATTAGATTTATAGCGATATACCGTAGTTGTAACAGTGAGCTTACAGAGAAACTTTTGTCACGATCTTTATCAACTGGAAGCAAAACACATTCCTAATATAACCTATCTAATTTTTATCACTCCTTGTTAACGTAGCGCAGAAGGATAAATGATACTTTTGTTTTCTGTGCCTATTACAGGATTTTAATATTTACTAGAGATTATAAAAAATACGTCACTATTAGAAAAGATAATCTTAACTTTAAAGAGTAAAGTATTGATTATTCTTTAAACCTGGACCCAACCGTAAACCACAAAAAAACTCCAGAAAAATATTATGTTAAAAAAACCGGTAACGGATATCGATTCCATCTGAGTTTTGTTTGAAATGCATTTCTAAGATAAGTCACAGGATGTTTGTTTTATGTACCAACGAGAATATTTCACTAATTTAGATGAAACCTATGTCCTCCAATTCGAAAGGTTTATACACAACAAAGAACAAACGACAATTTATCATTTGTATATATTCATACGGTAATCAGTCTTATATTTTTATCATACATATCAACGGCATTGGTTTGTAATGTTTTCTCCATCTCTCTCAATGTACAAAGTATCATTGATACACAGCCTATGTCCCTACTTGCACCTTCTCCTCCAAAATCCATACCATGTTGTACATTGAAAGAAGATGGTACTAATTTGGAGGACTTTGATTTGGGAAATGGAGACACATTTGTTTTTAATGAAAAATGTTTTAAGGGAAAGGCGAACATATTGATCACTGGTGTGTCCTGGGTTCATGTTGCCCAACTATTGTTTTGTATTATGTATTTGAAATACAAACAATAGTGGCAACATGAACCCACGGATACACCAAAGGTGGGACTAGGTGTCTAGGAGGAGTAAGCATCACCTGTCGACTGGTCACACCCGCCGTAATATAATTGTCTTGATCAGGCAGGCAGGACAATCCGTAATCAACATCAAATTTCAATAATCAATGAACTTACAGCAAAATCTTTGGCCAAGGAAGATGTGTTAATCCTCTTCATCCAAAACGTCCTACATTTGTGTAGGAATAGTTCATTATTACCTGCATATTTTGTATATGTCTCAAAACTGATTCAATACCCGATAGCATGTGTTCTGCATATCATATGAATACAAAGATATCGAACAATGATCAATCTCGTAAGCCCCAAATACAATAAAAATACCAAGTGTTAGTCAAACATAGACCCCTCGACACAGCAGAGTTTGATCAGGTGCTTAGGGGGAAAAGCATCCTCTATTGACCGGTCACACCCGCCATTAGCCCATTGTCTTGAACAGAGAAATGGATAATCCGTAGTCAAATCAGTGTATGAACAAGAACAACGTCACCGTAGCAATATACGCCCGTCATGGCCAAGACAATGGTAAAACCACTATGTGCATTGCAACATTGACTTTTAACCAGTGACATTGGCTCAAGGTAATGACATACCCTTAGGTCTAGGGCAACGAATCTGCAAATTATTATTGAAATTCCTTCACTCAGTGACAAGTTATGACTCGGACAATGTTACAAACCACTATGTACATTGTGGGATTGACCTTTGACCTTGGCTTAAGGTCATGGTACTTTCTTGGGTCTAGACCAATGATTGTGTATAATATTATTCCAATACATGCACTCAGTGAAAACGTATGGTCCGGACAAGGTTAAATCCACTATGTGCATCGCGACCTTGACATTTGACTAGTGATATTGGCTTAAGGTCGTCACAATTCCTTGGGTCTAAACCAACAATTATCCCAATCCATGCACTCAATGAAAACGTATGATCCGGACAAGGTTAAAAGCACCTATGCGCATTGCGACCTTCACATTTGACCAGAGATGTTTGCTCAAAGTCACGACACTTTCTTGGGTCTAGACCAACAATTCTGTGAAAAATCATTCCAATCCATGCACTCAGTGAAACCTTATGGTCCGAACAAGGTTAAAAGCACTATGGGCATTGCGATCTTGACATTTGACCAGTGATGTTGGCTCAAGGTCACGACACTCCCTTGGGCCTAGACCAACAATTCTGTTAAATATTGTTTCAATCCATGCACTCAGTAAAAATGTATGGTCTGGACAAGGTTAAAATCACGATGCGCATTGTAACCATAACCTTTGACCAGTGACCTTGGATCAAGGTCATGTCACTTTTGTAGGTCCAGGGCAACAATTCTGTGAAATGTTATTCAAATCTACAAATAGGGTCGGGAATTAAGGCCCAGACAAACTGTTTCTCAATATAAAAACTATTATGTGAATTGTGACCTTGAACTTTGACTAATAATCAGAGATCAAGGTTATGACACTTGCTTAGGTCCAGGTCAACAATTCTGTGAAATCTACAAAGAGGTTCATGAGTTGTGGTCTGGACAAACTATTTCAGATGGGCGACGGACGCCTGATAACGTACACCGTGCGCCGGACGGTCAACGCCATATCATTTTTTTAAAGACAGGCGTATAAAAACGGTCTAATAATCGCTACAAAACATATCAGACAACATTTAATCCAATGGAAAGACATACCAGCAAACTAAATCGTTATAACGAACATAGAATTTGCGAAATGCTGTGTTTAAACGTGACTGTTGTAATCCTTACAACAATAATTTTTTTGTAAGTAGTCTGCCTCGATTCAAAAGATGATCATATGCAGAACAAGCAGTTGCGTATCGAATAAGGTGAAAAATATGTATACCAAATGTGCATCTGGTGCATCAAAATTGGTACCGTATACTATTTATATTATGATCCCTGGGTCGAGGCCTCTGCTGGTGGACTGTTAGTCCCCGAGGGTCTCTACAGCCCAGTTGCTATGTACTATGTTACTAGCTTGAAATACGGATATGTATTTAATTGCAATAGTACAATTAGAAATTCATAACAGAATTAAGGATTATCTCCCTCAGGCATAGCTCTGATCTTTCAAAGTATTTAGCTCGTCATTGGCACTACATTGTTCACTTTTATAAAGTTTCACTTTCATGTTTCGAATTTCAAACATTTCGGTTTGAGCATCACTGAAGAGACATAATTTGTCGAAATGCGCATCTGGTGCATCAAAATTGGTACCGAATATTATCCCGAGTTGTAAATGATTTTTTATTGTTTTGCTAAAAGAGTTTTAATGTTTTAAAATTTTATTGCATTCAATTTATTTGGGCTTTGGAAATGGGAGAGTTGTGCTGAATTATTTAGCAGAAATAATCAATTTATTATAAAGAAATAAATATAATACCATTTTGCTCACGAAAAATGATAAACCGAATCGCAAATTTTCACCAAAAAAAGTTTGCGATTCAGTTTCTATATTCATTTCTTTGTGAACAAAATAGTTTATATATTCAATGGTTATAATTCAATTACGAACTATAAACTGTCATTGTTTAATGTTTATCAGCAACCTATATTAACGAAATAGAAATAAACATGTACGAACAGCTGTAGACCTGCGGAGAAATATACACGCATGGTGCCGTCAGCAGAAATTAACAGCAAGTGCAGTTGCTACTGTTTACTACAAGATACTGAGTTTAGGACTTGTACATCAATAAATAAAACTGTCAATCAAACTTTAACCTTGTATATACCTTTTGAATGATAGGTACATGTACTAGAGACTTGATGTTCTTTATGACAAGATCTTTCCTTTAATAACAATTAATTGTTTTATCTCCCGACTTTGACCTTAAAATTTGACAAACTATCAAAAACTTGAACTTTTGAATGGTACATGATTAGGCTTTCATATTTTACATGAATATTCCTGATAACAAGCCCTTTCAACTGGTACAAATAAAGTTGACCCCTTGGCTTCGAGTGACTCACTTTTCAAAACCTTGAACATTGGCCATAACATTTGATGGTCTAAGTTAGATGGGGCTTTTATGTTTCACATTTGCAATCCTTTGACAACGCCTTCCACTGACTTATGGCGGGGGGGGGGGGGCTGTTCAAAAGGATTGCATATGTGAAACATGAAAGCCCAAGCCCCTTTCCATTGACCTATGAATCCGAGGGGATCCGGATTAGAATAGGTCCTCAACATCCCCCTGCGTGTTGTCTGAAGCGTCTGAATGGGGCAGTTATTCGCATGAGACCGCAAAAAACCGAGGCTCCATGTCACAGCAGGTGTGGCACGATAAAGATCCCTCCCTGCTCAAAGGCCCTGAGTGCCGAGCATAGGCCTAAATTTTGCAGCCCTTCACCGGCAATGATGACATCTAGATCTCCATATGTGTGAAATATTCTCGGTGGGACATGAAACAGTGAATAATCAATCAATCCACTGACCTAAGGAATTCAGGGGCATCAGTGTTTCACAAACACATCTTGTTGTTACTGTTTAAAAGTTTCCCCTTGATGGTTTGTATATTGTGACGTCTTAGTAGACTTATAACACGCAGTCCTAATACATTACGTCATAATACTGTAGCTGACAACGGATATGATGTATGTAAACCAAATCTGACAAATCTACCTAGATCTATAATCCACATTTACATTCGCTTTGAATTCGAACTGATGTGCATTAAATGATGAGGCGTGAAATTTTATTCGAAACAAAAATTATAAACATTAACACCTGCCTGTGATTGAATGCGATTCTCTTCGATTAAATCAAGCAAATTAAATCCGGTGTAGTTCAGTCGACATCACGCTGGCCAACTCTTAATTTTGTATTCCTGATAGAGTTATCAAATGGATTGCTGCTAATACATAGATCAAAGCAAAATAAACATGATTTCGCTTTGACAAAAACAACACAACATAAAATATATAAACAAGTCTCACCGTTTATACGACTGTAGTACAGCCATCCGGGATTAGAGATTCTGTCCAGTCCTGTCAGGGAACATCGCATCAAGCTACACTGCTGTAGAACAGATTTATAGAGAAAACCCTCACAGAGGACGTCCAGATCACACCTATAACCACACAGCCACATGTCCACTCCTGTCGCGGAGGTCAAAATGACCCCGGTCGATTCTGGCAGGGCACCGACGACCGATGGATCTACCCGATAGAGGGCGTTCTTTACGTTACCGATTACCGCGTCAAAAGTCAACGCTATGGAAATCAGAGAGGCAAAATTCATGACTAGTTATTGCAGGTGAAAAATCACTTTAGCATGTATGATTTTCACCAGGTGCGTATGGTGGTGTCATTGAAATCATTGATCTTAAAATTCAACCGCCAACAATGTCCCCCATAAATTAGGACTGACGAGTATTGTCAAGGGTATCATACGATTATTTGGTTTGATTAAAAAACAAGGAATTAATCGATTCTGTCATTTGCATGTATGAATTCATAATTGTATGTTTTCTTCAAAATCAATATAAGAAAACTGCCGATTCTCTTGGATACTAATAATATCCTTCTTTATTATAACGAGACAATACCCCGCGTATGCATGGGTGGATGAGACAATCCCAAGTATAGGGAATAATAATCAATAAAATGTTTGAAGCATTAATTGCATAAAATTATAAAGTGTGTGTATGTTAATTATTCATATGGTTATTTCTGTGTTTATTGTGTCGCCTTTTTGTATATGTAATTAAAGATACAATCTGTTTAATAAAAGATAGCTCTTGAGATGGATCAACTGAATAAGTCAAATTTAATTTGTAGATAAGATGAAAAAGCGCTAAATATGTGACTGAATCAGACCTTCAAATCTTGTGTAGACATTAAGGGCTCGTTATCTTTACCTTTTGAACAAACACTTATCTTGAATTAAGGTAGAGATAGGTTGCATCATTAGACCTAGGCACAGGAGGAGTTGTGCATGCATCCACAAACAATAGGAATAAAGGAAAGAGTAGCACGATTACCTAATCAAAACAATGGGCCCAGGCGGAGGTCCATATTCATTGCCACTCCACTTGTATATATATATATTATATAATTATATATATATATATATCAATATATATATATATATAATATATATATATATATAATATATACTTTGTTATATACTATTGGGGGGGGTTGATTACATTATTAAAAATGGCGAAGTAACAATGTATTAAAAACGTAATTCATAGTCCCAAAAACATATACAAAATCGAGTGTAGGGCAAGCACGGACCTCCGACAAAAGCGAAGGCAGGATCAGGTGCGCATGGAGGAGTAGGCATCCTCTGCTGACGGTCACACCCGCCGTGAGCCCTTATTGCGAAATAAAGTAAAACGGGATTACCCGTAGTCAAATCTTATAGGAAATGACAGTTCTAACAAAGGGTACTGTGAAACAAATCAGTCAACAATGACTTAGTGATAATTTTGCCAATCGACACAAGGTCATTATAGCGACCGTAAGCTTTGCGAAATAATGACTTTAAACGAGATTCGTTATAACCCTGTCCCTATTGATAATATTTCACTCATGTAAAGGCGTCACCATTGCCGGTGAAGAATTGCATATTTAGGCCTGTGTTCGGCGCTTATGAACAATGACACGATGTTAACTTTTTTCTTTCTATTTACCAATTATTTTACCACAGTAGATAAAATAAAATTAGGTTAAAATATACGAATCAAAATTAGGTACAATGTTTATCAAATGAAACACAGCTCTCCCCCGATTACCCGGCAGAAATATCATATAGCAATACTTTTTTTTTTATTATATTATTATTATGCTCATTTTTATATCTTTCATGAGGAATGATCGTGTAAAATATTGAAAAGTTGTTGACATAAATCTATATATCACAAATTGATCAAAAAGAATTCATACACTTTGATGAAGAAAAACGATGTTAAAGGGATACAATGATGTAACGATTTCTTTTACGTACTTGATGTATTGTGTCTCTTTTTACCACGGTCGTTAAATACATTGCTTTCTTTAATCTGATGTTGTATCTCTGATTAGTCTATCCGCAGTGCGTATCTGTGCTGGATAGAACTAGGTTCTGTAAAATATACACGAGTATCGGAAAGCGGTATGTGATACCCCCACGAAAAGCTTAAAGGGACATGGACGTGTTTTGAGCTAAATGTTGTATTTACAATGTTAATGTTTAATTTGCTTAATAAAGTTATTCATAATTGTCAGCAAAACTTTCAATGGCATGTGTTGTGTTGCAAATAAAATACAGCGTTCTCATTTTTGTCATGTAAACAAGGCTCGTGCCTTGTTTTTGTTTTCATAAAGATTCGTCACAAAAAATACCATGTTTAAAACAAAATGAAATGTGATAAACACTAGAAATCGTTAAATTGTGTTCAGAATGGACTTGTAACTTGAAAACATAAACCTCTGCTTTAAACGGAACGTTTCAATACTATCATATTCAATAAGTGTAAACAAAATCATGGCTCTAGCTTTGTTTATATGACAAAGAATTCCTGGATCTCACCGGTAACTCAACAAATCAAGTTCAAATTTTTGCTGACCATTAGAAATACATGTACCTTATATGAGCATTGTAAACATTAGAAATGTAAGTCTAAAATTTGAACATGGTTGTGGCTCATTGTGGTCAAACGGCGACTGTTTCAGCTTCTCCATCGTCAGGTACTTCCATATTTTTGTGTTGCCAATATTTCATCATCATCTGCTATTAGGTGTGGATGCTGGCATGTCTCAAGTATTCGATCCGCAAGAGCTTAATTGTTCTGGCGTTATGATAGACATTGTTCTGGGGAATTCGGAGGCATGCTTACTTTACAGACAAGTGTTCGTTGGTTGCAGGCGGTTCAATCTACGTTAAAGCCAGGCATTCTCGTAATTCTCAATCGAGCGGTCGCTATTAAGCTAATATTAGTTACCCAATATGACCTAACATTAAGGCAAAACTGTGTACTCCTGCTCGTGTTTGATAGCCATTGTTAAGCCGTTTTCGTCATCGTATTATATTTATAATGTCCATGCATGTATATATGTGAAAGAAATACACAAGATTTTTAAAAAAGCCGTTTTCACACACATATTTGACTACGGATTGTTCCGTTTACCTGATCAAGACTATGGGCTCACGGCGGGTGTGACCGGTCAACAGGGAATGCTTACTCCTCCCAGGCACCTGATCCCACCTCTGGTAAGTCCAGGGGTCCGTGTTTGCCCAACTCTCGCTTTTGTATTCTATTTAGGACTTACGAGATTGATCACTATTCGTTATATTTGCCTTCCTTAAGCCACGATCTGTATACCTTTGTTTCGGGTTCATGCGGCATCAGACACCACGTGGATGTGACATACCTGGTTTTGTATCGTAAGATAATGAATAAAAAATCCTAGGTTAAAAACTGACAGGAAAATGTGACCATCCTGTTCAAACATTTGTGATATATTTATTATTTTTGAAATATTTGTTTTTAAGTATACTTATCTAATATCCCTCCTATAAGAATGACGACATGAAGACAACTAGTTAACATCGATCAATCTTATATCCCCTACATCACGCCTGAAAATCTCCAAGGTTGAGAGAAAAAACTGCGGTCGTTTCCGGTTGAGGAGAGCGGGAGCGGGAAGGAAAATCTTGAAAACACAATGTGATAATCTTGGACATGTACATGTCATTTTTCCGGGAAATGAGTAATGCCGCTTAAATCATTATCATGTAACCTGAAAAAGTTTATTATTAATAATTATCTATATTACGTGATTTGATATTTGCTCTATCAAACGAGTTGAAATGGTATATTTATTCGCAAAGCTTGCTGTTTTACAAGCGCGAATTATCCTGATTTTATAAGTGAACGAAATGGTGTTTGCTGAAAAAAAATATTTTCAAAAATCCCATTTAATGAAATTCAAAAATTAAATAAATTTCTATTTAGAATAAAAAAAGAAGAAACGAAAAGCCAAAAAATTTCAGAATGGAAAGAATATGTATAGGAATGGTCCGCCGCACACGTAGCCGGAATGAAAGGAGTGGGTCTACTATATAAAAGGTTTTCCTTGGGGGCCATCTGGCTATTGTAAAAGGGGGGGGGGGCTTTACTACAATGTCTATAGCCATTTGCAGGGAGGACTACTACTAAGTATATATAGCCATTTTCACGGGGGAGTGAGCGGACTGAGTGCAATACCGGGGTAGAATATGTCATCGATATCTTTTACTTGTCGTAGAAGGCGAGTAAATGGGGTGGTCCTTCGAATGAGACTGCAAGAACCGTGACCCCCGTGTCACAGCAGCTGTGGAAGAATAAAGGTCCCTCCCTGCTCAAAGACCACAAGTATCAAGCATAAGTCTACATTTTACAGCTCTTCCCGTGTCGGTGAATTTCACTTTTGAGTTGTCCGGGTCGCTTTCTTCTCTACTATTAAAACGAATAAAATAAATTACCAAAGTTTATAGCATACCATATTGTAATTGCTCGGGAAAATACTGCTTTGGGAACATAAGAGGATTTTCTTTCAAAAGAGTTTGAAAGTATAGCCTTATTTTTTTTTTGGGGGGGGGGAGGTTAGTGCAGTTTCAACAACAAGTTATCACTGACATTTTGACGTTTTCTATTTACATGTAACTACATAAGATCTCCTTCCTCTGCCCATATTGTCAACATTTCTAGCGCGCCAAGATAATTAAAATTAGGCTCGCCTTACGAAGTGTAAAGATCTTATGTGTACAAAGCATGGCGCTTAATGCTAGCATTGTGGCCCTCGATACTTTCCTCGCTCTTATTTCTGGACGGAAGTAAATAGACGGCGGAGTTAATTAGGCGGAGGGATACTGTTTGATCGATTATGATGAAATACTTAAAATCTGTTATCATTTTCTTAATGTGTCAAATGTAATTGAAAATATCCTTGATTCGAGAGGTCTATGACACCATTATCTATAGTGATTAATTGCACCAAATTGACATTTCATGCCCTGCGCGTCCTTAATTACATTGTTTATGCACGTACTTGTACATCGTATTTACAAAGTGGGGGATGAGTAGAAAAAAAATCGACAATCACGCCTTTCAAAAATATTGGTCAATGTGAAATAATTATAGTTTAATTATTAATTGTACGTATGACCGCCCACCATGATACATATAATATTTCACGTTGAAGACACACACCAAATACGCCAATCTAATTAAATCATGTTTCTGAAAAGAGTGTAACGATAGTTTGTGAGCAGATCAAAGATAGTATATGTTGTTTTCGTGTGAATTAAATGCGAATATCTTATAGTTATAATATACGTGTCCTGTGTACTTAAACTCATATCTGAATACCTGATCAAGAAATATATTCAATGCATTTAATATGCCTACTAAAGTTAAGAAATAAGATAATCACGCAATATTTGTATAGAGAAAAAAACAAAAAAAAAACGTTAGGAAATGTGTTACGTTACCAATATTTGAATTATATAAACCGCATTGCAGAATGTGAATATCCGGGGGAAAAAATATTGCCATTCGTGGGAATCGAATAATGGATGTGATCGCGACTTTCCCTGCAACAATCCAATGAAAAGAGAACCGTGCAACGAGGACCCAACAGGAAGAGTCAGTCCATCTGTCTGATAGCCCCGGAACCCCGGGGGGTAATGTCAGGGTGATTTATATCCCGATTGTACATACGAAAACCAATGATATATGGGCAAGGTCGTAATCTAACATTGATGAATTCGATGGCCAGGTAACCTACTTGAAGGTGGAAAAATGGCATGAATGGTTGCCACATTCGTTCATCCATTGGGTTACAAAGGAAATACTGTATAATCGCTGCAAACCTTAGGGGAACAAAACGTTTTAGACAATTGATTTACAAAGCTTAGCAATCACCGGATTTTTTTTTTTTTTTTTTGAAAAGAAGTAAGGGTAAAATAGCCATCACTGGACATTTTTGAAAATTAAAAATTTAGGAAAAATGAAATAGAAGTCACCGGGCATTTTTGAAAAATTAAGTAAGAGTAAAATAGAATTCTTGAGATAGATTGTTAGACTATATCGCATTGTTGACATCATATCCAAACTATAAAAGAATGTCGGTAAGTACCTTTTATCAGTAAATGCAGTGCATTTCATGTAAAGGAAAAATGGATTATCTTATATTGTGTAAAATGACGATTTGTTACTTCATACATTGTTTACCGTCGACTAGTGACATTTTTAACTGATTTCTGTGTTAGTTATTTTCCAATATGATGTCACACCATCCCCGCTTGTAATGTATTTGATCGGAATCCAAATCATGATATCAAATTTGAAAATAATAATACTAACCTCCCGTGTGCCCTACGCTATAATATCTGGATTTTTTCCCCGCCTTTTTACATCAAGCGCACATATGATTAACGAATGACAGGAGATCGGGGTCACAAGAGCGCTCTTAACGGTGAAAAACTGTGCTTAAAAGTTGTTCATGATGGCTATCTACGATACTTCAAAGAACTATTGATTGAAAAAAAAATATTAAGTTCTTGTGGTAAATAAATGAAATCTAATTATTTTATATCTTTGTTTTTAAGCGTTTGCTTTTTGAAATCACATTTATTTCAATTAAAAATGTGTATATTCCTTGTATTGGCTCATCTAATAACTTTTATCTCCAAAAAGAAAAATGAAATAAATTTTTGATATTTGTAGATATTTCGCTCTCTAACGTAAGTTTTTATTTAATTATTATTTAGTCCAAAGAACTATTTTACAAAATTGATGTGACATATATTAAATATGTTTGTATGATAATGGAGGGGGGGGGGTTCAACATAATTGAATTGAACATATTAAGTATTGATAAAAAACAACAAAGGACTTGGGCACAAAGTTCAAACCCATTTAAACAGCTTCTCAAATGATGTTAGACCAATTAGTTACAATGGATGCGTCATGGAAATGATACGTAATGTGCTAGTATGAATGTCTTATAGAAGACTCAGCATGTAGAAATGCATGTATATATGTCATGTTTGTTATTTAATTGTAATTGGCGTTTTCTAGATGCGAATAAATGCATTTTCATCTCCATTTGTTTTCTTGGGATTACTTGGAAGAAGTAACTGTGATTTGGGAATAGTTTAGTATTTAACAAAGTCACTCCTCTCACCATACTTCTATGAAAACTAGCCAAGACAAAGTACATGTACGAGCTTACAATTGGTATTTTACATCTACTGCTATT
>CAJDSM010023435.1:0-10494 GCA_903981925.1 Ostrea lurida
TCCCCTGTCGACCGATCATACCCGCCGTGAGTTTGCTCATTGTCTTGATCAGGTAAACGGAGTAATCCGTAGTCAAAATCGATGTATAACGAACGACTTAACAATTGCTATGAAACACGTCAGACGGCATTTGACCCAATGGCAGACCATATTGGCAAACTAGATCAACATAACGAAGTATGGTGAATTTCTTCCTTATCAACCACAATTTCTGAAAGACGAGCTTCAAAATACATTTATTTTCAATTAAAAGTATGCAGATTATTTATTCCATTGTTTATAAATACAACTGTGTATGAACAACTAGCCTCACCAAATCATATTTTAAATTCTTGTTTTTAAATTATTGTAATTTTCTTACTTTTCGGGTCCCCCATCTCTTCTGGTCTTGTGGTGAATATCGTTCCACGTGACTACATTGTCTTTACCGGAAGTTCGAGAGAACCCAACCGTGAAGGTCAGACGGTGCTCAAACGCGTGCTTCAGCATTTTCAGAACCATTCTGCCATCCTTATTATCAGGGAGGTAAGCCTGACGAGATACTCCAGTAAAAGGTTCTCCAGGATTAGGATGTTCATCCTGAAATGCAAATTTAATTTCAGTGTCAATTTCGTATCCATTTTGTAATACGCTATATTGAAACACATGAAAACAACGTACTGTTTGGATGCCATCCGGAATTTCGTAATTGATGATGATCGTAGGACAGGGAAATCCTGATAGCGAGGTCGTGTCTCTATACACTGTGGCCTTTCCTTCTTTAGGTTGATTGCCAAACATATCCCCGTACACGGTGTTGCATACAGGACAGGCAGGTTTGTGTGAGAAGTAATCTTTGATGCAATCCCGGCAGAACTGATGGCGACACGTCTTCAGTATCACTGGATCGTCCATTTCCTCATCCATACAAACAACGCAGGTTAAATTTTCATCCTCACTCGAGTCTGCATTATCGTAATCAGAGTCGTCTTTTATCATAGCATCTGCGGCGGGTTGATTTTGTGATAATCCTTCTGTTCCAGAGCCATCTTCTTCATCTGATGATTCGATGAATGTTATGTTACCTTGAGACACATTGTTTCTTTTCGTACCAGTTTCCACGTGCTTCGATGCGTCTTGTCCTTTATTTGTTGGTCTTTGATGGCATATTTCAATAAAGTCTTCAAAATTAACTTCGTTTTGCTTCTGGGCTTTCCAGGTCTCTTCAGCTTTGTATTTACTGGGATCAAACTCCGTTCTTCTTAAATCTTTGACAGGGGGTCTTTTCATAGGCATTTGGTTTGGCATTGAGTCTGATCTATTTTCTCGCATTGCAGAGAAAGATGTTTTTAAGGCTCCTGTAGGGGAGGCCTGATGGTTCACTAAATGTATTTCCCGAAGCTTAGAATCTTGTGTGATTGCCTTTGAAAAACGCAATATGCATTCGCACACAGCATCAGCGTATTGTTGTAGATATTCAGAATTCTGTATGCTACCTAGAATAAGAAATCATGTCTGAATGAAGTATGAGTAGCCAACTTTGCAACATTAAAAGTAATTACCTCTGATGGACCATATAAGTACCTACCTGTGCCAAGAAGAGGCATAGCAATTGATATCTTTTTCTTGTTCTTGTTCTTCGTATTGGCTTTTGTCAAGATGTTTGAAATTGTATTCTGCAGCAATTGTATACTTTGAGGCTGTGGTTTTGTGTTTGGAAACTTTTTTATGATAGCATAAAAAACCAGTTTGTAGTGAAGAAACCCGGTGGTCAGTTGTAGAACTTGAGAAAAATGGGGGTGCTCTGCTCCCTTGAAAAGCTTCTGAATTTCCTTTTGTTGTCTTTTGGTGGCTTTTTGCATGATCTGCTTAGAAAGGTATCCTTGGCCATCGACATCACGTCCCTCGGCACATACCAGAACGCTGACATTTTTTAAGTCAATGATATTTCCCTGATAAATAAGAACTTTTAATCCTTTGCAATCACATATTTCATCGCAACCTCCACTACACTCTTTCCAGCAACACTAACTGTCTGGTCGAGTCTTAGAGGCATTTTATTCGAAACAGTTCGCTGGTCAGTTGCGGTCCCATCTGCGCCTCTTGATGAACTGTTACCCGTTTTACTATTGGAGTAAGAAACATTACTCCATGGATAGCCCGTTCCCCATAACGGTATCCCTAGATGTTCCAAAACTTTCCTTGGTTCTAAATGTATTCTCCCCTTTTCATGACCATCATCATATTCCTTGCATATAAAATCAAGCATGTCAGCCTTGTTGTCTACGATATGAAATTCTTTCATCTTGTCGTCTACACATTTCTCCGAGAAATCCAGTAAAGCTTTTATGTACATTGCAGCACAAGCTTCTTTAGGAACTCCAAAAATTCCTTCAATGGAAAAACAGCCAAATAATGATATTCGTTAATTTCATATCATATACTAGTAAGGAGTTGATACGCATATATAGGTACACATAGGTAACTAATCGGTAAATTTGTGTCTTGTGTGTTGCTATACATGTAATAGTTTAAAGGGTGAGCTATGACATTTACCTACCTGAGCTTATTGGCGGCATAACAACCGATTTCATCCTACGGCCACAAGCAGTCTGAAGGATATTGACCACAGTTTTGTATAGGTCCCATAAGGCTTTTTCTTTGTCTATGTAGTCACTCCAACGAGGTCCTACAGCATGGATTATCCACCGGCATGGCAATTTCCCGGCTTTGGTGACGATGTTTCCCGACACTTTTATCTTAGACCAACCTTTCAATTTTTCTTTACATTCACTTTCCATTTCATCGCCTGCAGCTTTCGAAACTTCAGCGATTTTTCCAGTTATTCAGACGGTCGTTGGCAGCGTTGACAATGGCGTCCACCTTGGCTCTTATGATGGAACCTTGATATATTTTGGTACACATCCCATTTTGGGTGATTGTCAGTTTTACTTGGACGTTGTCTCTTAGATAAGACGAGGGAGCTGAACTACAATGTCCCACATCATTAGAGGCAGACGTTGAAGGAGCTGTAGGTTTACTTGACTGTCATTGCAGATTATATTTGGGCGTTTTCGTATCCATATAATTTCTGTCCGACTTGGAATTAGTGGATAAAGAACTAGACACCCCTTCTTCCCCAGACAATTTCCTACTTCGCCTATTAATTCCTTTCTTTTCGTCTTTCTCACCTGTGCTAGTCCCATCTTTCAATAGATTCTTCAACTTTTGAAGTCCATACTGGTCTTAGTAGCATATTCTAAGCTTACTAGTATTATCTGAACCCTCACATGATAAAATGTTGAGGGAATTTTTTTTTTATGATATTTTCAATAGACTCTCCAACTGCAGGTGCAATATCTTCATACTTCAAGCTCACCAACAATTTCTCAACAGAGGCGTAGGGCTGATTTTGAAAGTGGGGGGGGGGGGGGCAAACTAAAAAAAAAAATCTTGGAAAGGGGGGGGGGGGGCAAACTTCAAATTTTGTGACAATAGCAAAAAAAAAAAATGTCTTTGAACACTGAATGTGGGGAGGGGGGGGGCGCAACAAACTCTATATTTACTGAAGAAAGTGGGGGGGGGCACACTTGTAAATTAATGTGACAAGCAATAAAAAAGGCATTTCAAACACTGAAGAGTGGTGGGGGGCACACTCCTAAAATTGTGTTTTTTATGCAGAAAAAAATTATTGGATAAAAGTGGGGGGGGGGGGGAGGGCAAAAAGCATACTTTTTGCCCCCCCCCACACTGTTTGAAAGTGGGGGGGCACGTGCCCCCCCCCCCTGCCTTACGCCTGCTCAAGGTTTTGTTTTTAGACTAGTAACGTTGACTGTTAACTAGCATGACAACATTTGTAAAACCTCTGCAAACAAACAGCTGCTGTGGATTCATATTGTACCCGTCGCAATACCCCAAATTACTCGCCAGGATCCGCAAAGATTTATTGGAATAATATTACATGTATGATGATATCATGACAGTGGGCGTAGCTGGTCTATAACAGTAGGGCGGGCACAAACTTTCAAAAAAATTGCAAAGCAATAAGAAATTGAAAAATGAGAGAGAGAGAAGAGAGGAGAGAAGAGAGAGAGAGAGAGAGAGAAGAGAGAGAGAGAGAGAGGAGAGAGAGAGAGAGAGCTATTAATTCAGTGATTCTTATTAAATAGTGACCATTCCGATATTTTTTAATGGTCGACAGTACAGGGACTCTTAAGTTCAAAGTCCAATATGTTTAAATGATTAGACTATAAAGAACTTGGAGAAGAGAGAGAGAAGAGAGAAGAGAGGAGAGAGAGAGAGAGAGAGAGAGAGAGAAGAGAGTACAATAAAGATTAAATATTCTGTGTACAATTATGAGCGAATCTAAACGCTCACTCATCCTGCTTCAAAATCGCTTTCTTAATTTCAGAGAGAGAGAAGAGAGAGAGAGAGAGAGAGAGAGAGAGAGAGAGAGAGAGAGAGAGAGAGGGTGGTGGGGGGATAGTAAGTGTTAATAAAAATGCCTAGATGAAGCGTTGTGAGAGCTAAAAAAATGAACACGTGCATTTGTGTACGGGAAAGATAAACATTTATTTCTATGAATTACTCAAACTCTTAAACTTTACTATAAATACGCAGGATCAGCAAAAATATAAACATTATGCCTGTGTTTTTTTGTTTTTTTTTACAAGTAAGCGGATTTCCATTTCAACGTAACTTTAATGAGCACATTAAAACTTGAATGAAATAGACACGTAGATGACAAGTTTTCCACGGTGACCGCTTTCCCATGCCAGGGCTGCTGATTTCCCTCCGCCTCCTAGCGTTCTAATTGAACTACAATGTATTAATAGCCAGTCGAAACAGTTCGCGGAAATTTATCTTCGAACTTTAACTTTTTCCACAATAAAGTAGAAAGTGTCTATTAATTGCCCAGATTGTCATAAGGAGTGTATTTTGGTTGTTTTTATGATATGATATATGACAGAAATGAAAAAAAATGTGGCAATAGCCCGCTAACATGGCTAAGCCTTCAGTTCATGTCAGACATGCGACATTTCTTTTTAAAATATGCTGAAATTAAACCAAAAATAATGATTTACAAATGCTTGTTAAGAATGGTTGTGTCATACGTTACTCATCCTAGAATAGCTGCATCCTTCGTTACATAAAAAATAAATAAATGATTACATGATTTTGGTGAATTATTTCAATCAATGTTTTGCATGAAAATACGTAACAAAGTATTATCTCTAAATAATTTTAATAAGAGCTCTGAAGCTTCAGAAAAACAAAATTTACTGTTATTGTCATTGCCTCAGATAAGTGCAAGGTGTTTGGGGTGTTGGGGAGAAACGGTGCATCTATTTGATATAAATTGGCGAAGTAAAATCAATGGTCCTTAAATCATAGTCCCCCCCCCCCAAAAAAAACCCCCAAACATTATATACTAAATCGACAGTGAGGCAACTGCGGATCCTCGGCGACAACACGCGAAGGCGGATTGAGTGTCCTGATGGATAGAACATCCTTGCTACCGGTCCACTACTCGCCGTGAGCTTCGTAGTCGAACATAAAGTAATACGGGGTTACCGTCATCAATATAAAATGCGAAAAGTCATTAGTATTCCAAAAAACACATAGTATGAACAAAATCGAGAGTTCGGCAACACGACCTTTCGACAAAAGCGAAGACAGGATCAGGTGCCAATGGAGAGTAAGCATCCTCTGACCGTGAGCCTTAGTCGAATGAAATAACTCACATGATCAGGTTGTGTTAGTATTAAGATTTACTATATTATCGTGATTTAATTAAAAGATCAAACAAAATACTATTAAACAAAATTAATGCTATTAGATTTATAATGTTCGTTGTAATATTAAGAAATTGGTGAAATAAACAATTGATAAATGTAAAGCTAACATTTGTATATACAAAATCGAGTGTAGGGCAAGCACAGGACCTCCGATAAAGCTAAGGCAGCGATTCGGGGTGCCATGACGGAGTAAGCATCCTCTGCTGACCCGGTCACACCCGCCGTCGAGCCCTAGTCGAAACACAAAGGTAAACGGCGTTACTTCGTACGTAAGTCTAAGTACGAAATGACAGTCTAACAAAGGCTATAACAAATCAGTCAACATATGACTTAGGTAATAATTGTAATCGCAACTACAAGTCATACCTTAGCGACCGTATAGAATGTTGCGAAATATTGTTAAACCCTGCAGACATCAACTTTTCGTTAGTAAGTGCCTCGCATTTAAATAAAATTCCTATACGCATGGCATGCTTGCTTGCTGATATATTTGTAGCATCACAATAAAAATATGCTATATCGTCATTCGTGTTAGCTGCAACGCAACTATGCTATTTTGAAGACGATAAGCTTATATTAGAGCCTATATAAATCAAATTATTACTCCTCATCCACTGTTTAATCCCTAATAATCATATTTTATGATAGCTGCTTCCTCAATCGGAACTGCACAAGACGACCGACATCACCAAAGTGGTTTGGGTAGGTAATACAAGAATACTTACAGGTTGAAAATATGTAAATATATGAACTCTTTTAGGGTAGAAATGATAATAAAACTGTTGACAATTTGATAATTTTATTATTCAAAAAAAATTAATTAAATACTTTGGGTTATTTTTTTTTCTTTGTAAAATTTTCGCACTCCTTTCCTTGTCGTGTATCGTATATGACATCATGAGTGCGAAATTCACATTGCTGTATACTTTTTTTCCCTTACATTTCATTGTGATCGTTACAACTTAACTTAGCCTGAATGGCCTGTTCATGTATCGCTACTTCCACAAAGATAAGTGAGCGCGAAAAGTTTAAAACATATTACAATAATAAGCACAAACAATTGCCATTTTCTCAAGGAATGTAATATAGCAAATAAATTATGATTTATTGAAAAATGTGAGTCTTCATCAAACTGCCATAACGGTGTGTGCAAACAAATTTCCATAACGCGTACTAACGCGCGTTATTCAATTTGTAGGCCCACACCCTCTGCATTATGATGACGTACGCATCTTTCATAAATCATATTCAGCTAAGTATCTACATTTCCTTGGTTTCTCCCATGTCTAAATCCCCATAAGAAAATAGTTCAACCCGACGTGCACGGAATGTGAATCTACGTAGTAACGATGTTTCACGGCGCTACTGTCACCAAAAGCTTTAACTCGCGATTACCTCGCCTATTTAATTCATCTGGTACAGGCTAGCGTTAGTCGACGGAGATTAAGTCTCAATAATTCCCGATATGTCCTTTACTACGTATGGTATTTTGATGGCTAAAATTAAATCAGAAACGAGTAATTTACACTCAAAATCCGAAAAACGTGACGTCACTAATACGCGCATGAAAACAAACAACGTAACGCACGAAACTATTCAAATTTTTAAAATTGTGGGTTCTTGTTTGAAGAATTTATCGATGTGTAAACTCTGTACATTTTACTCACAAACTGAATAAAAGTGCGAAGCACTTTTATGTAGTTGTGAGTAAAATGTCAGAGTTTACACATCGATAATTCTTCAAAAGAATGTTTAATTTCTATAATTCCAATTTGTTAATGTATTCACAATTTTAAAAATTTGAATAGTTTCGTGCGTTACGTTGTTTTTTTCATGCGCGTATTAGTGACGTCACGTTTTCGATTTTGAGATGTCAAATTCTCGTTTCAGATTTAATTTATAGCCATCAAAAACCATCTAGTAAAGAGACATTGGATTATTGAGACCTTAATTCCGTCGACAAACGCTAGCCTGTACGCAGATGAATTAAATAGGCAAGTATCGCGAGTTGTAAAGCTTTATGGTGACCGTCCGCGTGAGAACATCGTTATAGATCCACAATTCCGTGCAACGTCGGGTTGACTCATTTTCTTATGGAGATAACATGGGAAAACCAAGGAATTCAATCTTAGCATCGAATATGATTCATTGAAAGATGTCGTAGTCTCATAACTAGCACAGGTGTGGCTACAAATTGAATAACGCCGTTAGTCGCGTTATGAAAATTTGTTTGCACACACCGTTATGGCAGTTTATGAGACTCACATCTTTTCAATAAATCATAACTTTAATTCTCATATATGTACATTCTTGAGAAAATGCATTGTTTGGCTTCATTATTGTAATATGTTTTAAACTTTCGCATCATATCCTTTGTGGAAGTAAGCGGCTTCCATGAACAGGCCATTAGGTAATTAATTGTACGATCAAATGAAAATGTACAGCGAAAAAAAGATACGCAATTGTGAATTTACGCACTCATATTCATATACGTACCAACGAACAAAAAGGAGTGCAAAATTTTACAAAGAAAAAAAAATAACCCAAAGTATTAATTAATTTTTTCTTTGAAATAAAAAATTATCAATTGTCAACAGTTCTTATTACATTTCAACCCTAAAAGGTTCATATATTTACATCATTTTAACAACCTGTAAGTATTCTTGTATTACTACCCCAAACCACTTTGGTGATTCGGTCGTTTCTGCAGTTCCGATGGGCCAAGCAGCTATCATCAAAATTGATTTAGGGATTAAACAGTGGATGAGGAGTAAAATTTGATTTTATATCCTCTACATAAAGCTTATTTCTCAACAAGTAGCATAGTTCGTTGCCACTAACAAATGACATATAGCATTTTTTATGTGACTCACAACTCAATCCACGCAAGCAAAGATGCCATGGTACGTGAGTTTTATTAAAGTGGAGGCCAACTACTAACCAAAAAGCTTGATGTTGCAGGGTTTAAAATAATTTCGCACACATTCATCGCGCATATAAGGTGACCTTGTATTGCGATTACAAAAGTATATACTAAGTCATATGCTTTGACTGATTTTGTTCATACGCCTTTGTTAGCACTGTCATTTTGTACTATGACTTGACGACGAGAGTAACCCCAGTTTACTTTATTTTCGACTACGGCTCACGCGGGTGTGACCGGTCAGCAGAAGGATCGCTTCACTCTCCATGGCCCGATCCTGCCTTACGCTTTTACTCGGAGGTCCCGGTTTGCCCTACACTCGATTTTGCTATATACAAATATTAGCCTTACATTAACAATTGTTTATTTCACCAATTCTATATTACAACAACACTATAAATCTAATAGCATTATTTATCTCTATAATATTTTAATTTTTATCATCATAATCACAATATAAAATCTTAAAATCTAACACAATCCTTAATCATGGGATATTTATTTCGACTAAGGTCACGGAGAGGATGCTTACTCCTCATGGCACTGATCCTGTTCTTCCTTTTAGTCGAAACGTCGTGTGCCCAACTCCCATTTTGTAGCATACTTATGTGTTTTTTGGAGACTATAATGAGCTTCGCCATCTTTATTTTGATGACGGGTAACCCGTATACTTTATTTCGACTAGAAAGCTCGAACGGCGAGTAATCGACGGTAGCAAAGGACATGTCTTCTCCATCATGACCATAAAGTCCGCCTTCGATGTTGTCGGAGGATCCGGTTGCCTACACTCGAATTTAGTATATATGTTTGGGGGTTTTTTTGGGGGGGGGCGGGATAGTGATTAGACACATTGTTTATTCGCCAATTCTATATCAAAAGATGCACCGTTTCTCCCCAACACCTTGCACTTATACTGACGCAATGACAATCAACAGTAATTTTGTTTTTCTGAAGCTTCAGAGCTCTTATTAAATTATTTTAGAGATAAACTTTGTTAGTTTTCATCGCAGAACATTTGAGTCAAATAATTACCACAATAAATGTAACTTAGTATATTTTTATGTACGAGGAGGCTTTCTAGCATGAAGTACGTATGACACAAGCATTCTAACAAGCATTTGAATCATTATCTTTTGGTGTAAACTCTATCAGCATATTATTAAAAAGAAATTGTCGCATGTCTGACATGAACTTGAAGGGTTAGCCATGTACGGGCTACTGCCCATGCATTTTTGCTCATTTCTGTCATTATATCATATCATAATAAAACAACCAAAACTACATTCCTTATACAATCTGGGCAAATTAAAGCCACTGTTACATTCTATTGTGGAAAATGTGAACGTTGAAGATAAGATTTCGCATAGCGAACCTGTTTCGGACTGGAATAATGAGCATCTAGGTTCAATTAGCCGGTAGGAGGCGGAGGAAATCAGCAAGCCCTAGGCATGGGAAACAGCGGTCACGGGAAACTTTCATCTACAAAGTGCTCATTAATCAAATTCAAGTTTTAATGTGGCTCATTAAACGTTACGTTGAAATAGGAAGATCCGAGTTCTTGGTAAAAACAAACAAATAAAACAACAAGGGCATAATGTTATAATTGCTTATGCTGATTCCTGCGTTAACTTCTATAGTAAAGTTTTAAAAGAGTTTGAGTAATTCATTAAGAAATGAAATGTTATCTATTCCCGTACAGCAAAGCCGTTTCATTTTTTTAGCAATTCCACAACGCTTACTAGGACCATTTTTATTAACTGAGATATTTCTGCGAAGTCCTTACTAGGTTAAAGA
>CAJDSM010023438.1:0-10875 GCA_903981925.1 Ostrea lurida
CGTTTAACTGCCTTTTAACACGCGTGGCTCACCTGATATCCCTATTTAATTACCCCCTTTTAACACCGTGGCTCACCTGATGTCCTATATTATTAATCTCCCTTTAACACCGTGGCTTCAACCTGAATGTTCCTTCAAGGAAAGTACCCCGTACTGATCATTGTCTAAGTAACTCACGATGGCATAAATTACTTAGATTCACGCTACAGCTGGCTGAGATAACGCAAACGAAATGTATATTGTGGTTAATTTATACGCTATGGCGAACAGCAAATCTCGACGTGACAAATAACTACCATATTCTCCGACTAAGCCACATGCACAAGAACTAATGTCTGAGTAGTTCATATTTGTATACACTGAATTAGTGACTGACATCCTGAGCATAGTAAGAACGAAAAAAGACATTTGGCGTCATTGGTGAGGTCTAACGCGGAGCGCATCAGGCGCCTCAGTTTTTCAGCACCGTCTTCTGAAAACCCATTTTTTGGACCCTTCTGAAATTTATTTTAATTTCCACTTAGTAGGAATAGGCACGCCAGACGGGATTGATGCTGAAAAGCATTTGACAGACAGATTATGAATTGCATCTACTGCTCTTTCCTGGGACGTCGTATCTTGGAACCCCGTGGTTATGCAGCCATGGTGAACCCATTCGTTCTGATCTCAGACCGACCCGTTTACAAGAACCTAGGAGGGAAGGAATAATTAGGAATTTGCTGCTACACTATTTTCAAAAGAATGAACATTCAATAATATTTTAAAAATCAGAAAAATGTAACAAAGAAATAATCTGTTTATTATTATCCACCTTGTGTTGGAGGGAGAAGTGTCTGAGTTAGCTACGTAGTTCTCTCCCGCACTTGTACACCATTAATGAGAGCGTTCGAGAGCGTGGAATCGAGTCCAGTCGAATATTCAGATTGACTTGCCAAATAAGTATGTGTGAAGTACTTCATCCACCTTAAAGTCGGTATGACGATGATATAAACATGTATGATTAGAAACCGCCTATTTCAACCCCGCACTCTGTGGAGAAATTGTGCTGTGACTTTATTGGGAATCGTTTTGGGCCAGGAATGGTGAATGGCCCATGCTTTGAGGATTGTCCTATGATGGGAATTCCTCTTACAATCACTTAGGTTTGACTTCTGGTCCATTTTGTTGTTTGTCTGGCTCAGCAACGCAGTCCTCAAGGAACACGCCTTCTACGTTTAATTGACAGGTAGACCCACCTCAAAACAACATTAAACACCGGCTTTCTACGTTATAGTAACCAGCCTGAGAGAGAGCGGAGAGAGAGCGAGCGCTCTTGTCTACGTATATAGTAGACCACCTACAAAAACATCCAAACAACGCCTTCATACGTTTATAGTAACCACCTACAAACACAAACACGCCCTTCCTACGTATAGTAACCACCTACAAACACAAACCACGCCTTCTACGTATAGTAACCACCTACAAAACCACAAACACGCCTTCTACGTATAGTAAACCAACCTACAAAACACAGACCGCCTTCTACGTTATAGTAACCACCTACAAAACACAAAAGGTTTTTAAGAACGTGTTGTGAATGTTAAGCACCATACCGGAGTAAAACTTGAAATGCCTCTAATACAGAAGATCAGTATAGTATCGATACATCCCAGCGAACTAGAAATTAAAGACTCCACAAAGTCTTCCATATCTGCTACCTACATATTTTATTGACCATAGATATTAACGGCAAACTAACTACATGTACTCAACTTTATGATAGACGGAACGATTTCAGCTTCTCCATCGTCAATTTCCCATATTTATGTAACAACATTCCATTATCACCTGCATATGATGTGTATGTATCTAAACTCATTCGATACGCAAGAGCAAGTTCTGCGTATGATCAGGTTTTGAATCAAGGCAAGCTATTTAAAAGTTGTTGTTGCAGGGGTTTCCAACAGTCACGTTTAAATGCAGCATTTTGCAGATTCTATGGTCGTTATAACGATTTAGTATGCCAATGAGCAAAATGCTGTCTGAAGTGTTTCATGGAATTGTTAAGTTGTTCTTTATACACTGATTTTCACCACGGATTATTCCATTAACCTGATCAACACAATGAGCTCACGACGGGTGTGACTGGTCGACAGGGTATGCTTACTCCTCCTAGGCACCTGATTCCACTTTTGGTGTATCAAGGGGTCCGTATTTGCCCAACTCTTATTTTGCATTCTGTTTGGGACTTGTGAGATTGATCACTGTTCGTTATCTTTAACTTTTCATGTTAAACAAAATATTGTGAGAGAGAGCAGAAACATAGATCTTCTAATGAAACTACTCTAGTATGCCAGTCAGTCACCTTTCCAGAAGTCTTAGTCGACTGAATGGCACAGTTTCTTCCTGTGAAATAATGTATACCTACAGTGTACCAATGTGATCAGCATTAAATATTACAGCTTTAATATTTACCAGTATGATCGATGCCATGGACCAGATGATGAGCAATGACACTGCCCATCGAACCAAAGTTCATAAAATGGGGGAGTGTATAATCGTAGAATGGGAACTGCAGAAGACCAGCGGGAACAAGCAGTTCGTTCCAGGGGTTGTAGTAACTCATGAAGGTGTCGTACGTCCGGTACACCCATTCCTCCTGCTTGTTCACGTGATTTTTCAGCCTCTTGTTCCAGGACTTCTGGATGAAGTTGTTTAAACGGAGGTTTCCAAAGTAGTCGTACTGGTCCACTCGGAGCTGCAAGAAGACGTGGACGGACTTTGTATTAGTATACTAAAGGGGATATGTACAATGCAGAAGCTTGAGAAAAACTCATGGATGGAGGTATCACCCAGCTGTATGTTTATGTAAAGACGTTCATAAAGGGTTAAATACGATACACGAATGGTTTTGTGAATCAGAAAATTAAACAAGGACAACATACACCACTATAGAGATTGTCCATAGCCGCGTCATTCATCATGAAATCTGGATATCCCAGCTTGTCCAAACTCCCCTGCATCTTAAAGAGGAAATTTAAGAAATTGTAAAAACAAAATCAGACACCATTTTGGATGAGTTATTGAGCCTATTCAATGTTTTGATCGTTTGTATAATTTTCTTACCTTTGCTTTGGCTTTAGCTTTCGTGGCGTCATCCATGAAAACATTGTGCATGGTGCTGTCGATAAGGGCCTCCTTCGTGTAATCAAGAATTTCATGGGCCTGTGAGATACAAACAAATGAATGTATCTTTCAACTATTAAAGAGCTAGGTACGTTATGAAGGAAAATCGANCGTTATGAAGGAAAATCGGCCCTGTCTTCAAAATTCATGAAATTAAATACACAAAATACCCACAACATGTTGTGGGTTTTTTTCTNTCTTCAAAATTCATGAAATCAAATACACAAATTACCCACAGCATGTTGGAGTTTGTTTTTCTACATGTATATTTTTACAAAGACCCACCTTTTGTTTATTTTTGTCTACGAAGTGGTCCTTGACGTACAAAGAGCTGAGGGCGTCTCCAAGGTAACGGTCCATGTTGAGGAAACAATACATCCACGTGCCCAGGAATTGTGGGATACCGTATCTATCGACATAGAACTCGCGACTGGCGTGCACGTACTCCCAGGATAGTTCCACGTCATAGCGGTCCATCACTTTCCATACCAGGTAATTATTTAATATTCTGTCAGTAGAACGATGAAGGACATTTGCAGTGATTTTGAAAATGCTACCAAAGCGATTCAAATGAATCGATGAACGTTTTCTTTTTAAATCAATATTAGTATTTCATGGGGTGAGTTTCAGACCACTTCCCATTTCCATCGATCAGACGATATGGTATATTAAAACATTTAAAAGTTATATTCCCTTTTGCTTTACTAGTTCCCTTCCCATATATATTTATAGCATCAGTAAATGTTATAAGAACTCTCTTCCCATTTTTCACTGGACCAGTTTATGGTACTGACCAAATTAGGGAACTAGTATTACAGTATGTTCTATTCCTTCCCAAGGATCAGCCTTTGGTATTAAGTTCCCGCTTGTCATTCCCTTGGATTAGATCATGGTACTAGGATTCATTCCCACTCTCATGAATCAGTCTTTGGCACAAGGCTTCATTTCCCTAAGTCATCCTTTGGTAATACATTTCTTTTCCCAGATTCCCGTGGATCAGCACTTAGTATAAAGTTCCCTTTCTATTCTTCTTGACCAGTCTATGATACTAAGCTTCCTTCCCATTTCTCTGGACCAGTCTATAACATTAGATTCCTTCCCGCTTCCCTGGACCAGCCCTTGGCATTAGATTCCCTCCCACTTCTCTGGACTAGCCTTTGACATTAGGTTCCCTTCCCATTCCCCTTGATCAGTTGGTAGTACTAAGCTCCCTTCCCATCACACTGGATCCCCCAGACTTGAAAAAAAAGTCACTTGTCTTATACAAAGCAACCTCTCTGAGGAGTGAAGAATGATAATACCTTGATTTATTAGCCCCTAATCTGTCAATCATGTCATTCATCCTTCGCAGCCAATCAGCTTCCCGTAAAACGATTGGTGTGGATGGGCCGACATTGGCGTCGTTAAACATGTACAAAATATGGGCGGAGAAGTCAATCTGTGGGGAAAGACACCATACCAATGAATATTTAAAATCACAGAAATGCACCCTTATATTTCCATTGACTGTAATGTAGATATTGTATATCCACCACTATATTACTCACTGAAGTGGCGTAGTGGTTTGGGTGCTTAGCAACCAGGACGCCTCATATTTAGAACTGCATGAACCCTAACACGTTTAACATAGGTTTTTACTACTCCTCTCTCAGAAGTGAAAGTCAATGACCTTAAAAATGGAGGTCCCGTGTCACGACAAGCGTTGGCACGTTAAAGAATCCTCACTGCTACGGTCCTGACATTTCGCAAGCCAAGTGTCCGATTCGCTTACTGTCATCTCATCCTTGGCAGATTTAGTCGCGACTGAATTGCCATTTAGCGGACAATGCGAGTTATCGCTCTTGACGGAAACAAAAGCTAGGCAATCCGATTCTAGTCTGTGTGTATGTTTACAAACTGGAGTTGACGGATGACAAGAGAAAAGACATTGAAAAAAAATTTGGTATACATGTTTTTAAGACAAAATCAAGTAGATGCATCAAAGCGGTTTGTGAAACTCAAACCGTAAGAATGGCGCGATTTGAATGAATGCCTTGGGAATTGAAACTCGCCTAAATCTGCCAAGGGGGAGATGACAGTAAGCGAATCGGACGCTTGGCTTGCGAAGATGCGGTTCTGACCGCTATGCCTTGGTCAGTCAAAACCCGAAACACATCATCTAGTGCTAACTAGTGATGTCTCTATATATAAGTGATTTTTTCCAAATCGACCGTATTTTAGCAATAAAAAAGAACCCCAAAGCCGTTATGAAAACTCTTCATGTTTTAAATGTGCATACTACATGTAACAAAGTTTTAAAAGAATTCCAATGAAGATTCCTGAAATGCTTACCGCTGTCCCCAACATGGTGCTTAATTCTGAGATGGCCACCCTCTTTTCGTAAGAGTGGGGATCGGATGTTGGCATTGTATTCCTTCGTGGATCTGAAAATTTGAAATACGCATATGATGGAACCTAGGCCATTTTTATTCCACTATCAACTGGAAAATATTACAGACAAATTCATATCAACGAAACATACAAACTGCACACAAAAACGTAAATTGTAGGCTGCGATTCATACAATATTATACAATTTTCTTTCAAGTACGAACTAATTTCTAAAAGATGATAGATACATGTATCAGCAGTCCCACACAATGATATAAGGAAGAAATCGAGTTCTGATATTACATATAACTTAAAATAGTGATACCACGGATAATGTATAACAATGAAAATCCTAAGAAATTTTACCCATGAATACACGTACATTAGCCAAGTTCATTTCTACCATGAAGGCATCGTTGACGAATGTCTCGATTCGTTCATTTTTCGTGGCGTTATCCAAGGTTATGTTGGAATCTCTCACGAGCAGGTTAGCAAGGCGCCTCATAAAGGTCTTCATATCATTTCTGTACTGTAAATATATATTTGCATGTACATATCATTTCTATACTGTAAACATATATTTGCAATATCATCTCTGTATTGTAATTATATTGTGTACAAATATTTTCTGTACGTTAATCACATACAGTTAAACATCGTTATCACGAATACCTTGGTTAAAAAAAAAACACCCTTCGATATACCCGATGGTTCGAGAAATCGAGGTTAAAGCACATAAAAATATAGTTGGGACTTCCAAACTCACTCCGACATATCCATGGAATTCGAGATACCGATGTTCGAGATTTCAAAATCGAACTGTATATAATATTCTTCATCACCATCGTCATAATTCTTTCTGAATACTTATAATGAAAAATTAAATAAATAAAAAGGATTAACAATGTTTAATAATGCTTAATGCAAGACATATACATGTACTGTGTAACTTGAGTGTATGAGAATGAAAACTCATCGAAAGTTATATGTAAGGAATAATGGGTGTTTCAATGATCAAATGTAAAAAAGACATGCCTTTTCGGTTGAAGGTTCCGTATAGTAGTACCATGGCATCGCCATACCAGCGAGGTCCAGCTACAAAGTCAGATTAAGAGATGAAATAAATGTGTTTTAATACACGAGACAAAACTAATCCGGGTAATTTTGACAATCGTGGAAATATACGCAAAAGTTTACCTCGATCACTCTTTTGTGCCAGTCGTACCAATCAGTCGTCACTCGGAACGTGTAGAAAGCGGCGGTCCAGTAGTCCACCGACACTTTCTGAAAAGCCCGCTGGAAATCGAACGTGTTGTTACTGAAGGTCCCCAGCACGTGCCAGCCTCCGATGTTGTTGATTACCTTGGTGATCAATGGCGTCCCTCTAGCGCGCTCCTTCCGGTAAGTATCCAGGCAAGAGGAAAAATAGTGCTTCAGCTTCCGCTCCGTGGAGTATTCCTGACTGCGGACGATGGGGGACTCCAGAATCTTCCGAAGTTTTTCTTCGTTATGATTATACATGTTTCTGTATACAGTGATTGAATAAGTTTCAGAATCCAGGGGATTTTCGGTCTTGAAGCGCCCACAGGCATACTGGTAGAAATTGTGCACAGGGGTGTACGGAGGTGTTTAAATTGGAGACCACGTATGAGGCGCTTTTAAGACAGGGGGGGTGACACACAGTTGGTTTTGGCCGCCAGTCTGAGCACTCGTAGAGGGGCGAATTGCCGTCATTCCCACTACCAGAGCTACCATGGACGCCACAACACACAACAACAACAATGGCCAAGAACTGCCACCAGTCCTAACCGATTTCCGTTATCCGGAAGAGTAGCTTCGGATTGTTATTCCGGAACGAGGCCGGAACGTTCCGTTGATTTTCCAAACTCGGGTGACGGTTCCGTCATATTGTAATGTCCACTTGCTCGTTTCCCTCGGCTGATTTTGCAGAACTGGAAACTCCCGAAGCAACTACAATTGCTGACGCCACTTTGATAAATTTTATAAACTTTTCTCTTCTTTTCTTTCTAAACAATGAGTTTTGTGCAAAATCCACCCCCTGACGTCCGAGTAGAAACGATCCCGAGATAAATCTGATACTTGAAGGCACCAACCACTATGTTTACTTTATTTATTACAAAACTTTATCAATATTGAGTATGAATTAGAGGAAAATTAATTCAAGTAGCCGAAGACTGAGAGATAGGACCACGGTTATGGGGTCCCTGACTGTTAGGGGTTGGAACGGGGATGGCATGAACTCGGGCTCATTATGTATGTACACATTCTAAAACAATAAAATGTACATTGTCCTATTCAAGAGGGTTACATGTTGAAACGGCATTATCATATTACGCAAATTTCATCGATTGATTCCCCCACTAGTGCTTTTATAGTCTGAATAATATGTCTAGGTATAATGTTATGTAATTACGTCATAAAACTCCCTTCTTATGGACGTACAGAAAATAGATCGAATTAAGAGGGAATGCATAAATATCATTCACAAGTAATTTTTGTGGAATATATAATAACTAGGGGTAATAAAATATTTTTCATTCCAGAATACGAGAGTTGTTCAGAATTCGTCGATATTGTACTGTTTTAAGGTAACTTTACCTTCATGGGATTTATCAATATTAATAGTTTATAGCAGAAAAATTGCATCAATAATTTCCACGCGATATAGTTACTTTTTTATGTTGCCACCTTTTTAAAAATGTCTGACGTACATTTTTAGAAAGTGTATAGAAATATGGAGAGATATCCACGTCGAGGCACCACAGTTTCCTGGCGACATTTGTGCCAACCACAGGCAAACTCCGACACAGGAAGGTCAGGAAAATCAAATTCTAGCGAAAAAAGTCGCATGTTCGAAACAGCAGCCACCACAAAATGATATGTAGGAGGTCCCGAAAGTGAATCCCCTAAAGGAGAAACCTAATTCTCTTTCAAAAGTTCAGTACACTGGAGCGGATAAAAGTGAAATCCATGTTCGAGCTTTAGCCATGTAATACATATGCTTTCCAGAGTTTGATTAACAGGTGTGCGGTCCCTAATCCCAGGATTGTAACCAGGAATTTTCAAAGGGGGGTGCACAAGACTAAGGCAAGGGGTCTAGAGGCCGCTAATCAGGCCCCCAACTGGTCCTGGTAGCTGAGAGATATTAGCACTTTCTTTGGGTTTGGAGGCCACTTTAGGTCCCCCACGGGCCATTGTAGGGGGTCCAGGGGGCGAAGCCACCGGAAGCTGAGAGGATTTAGCATTTTTATTTTGAAATGGGGGGTGCACATGCACCCAGTGCACCCCCCTGGTTACGGTCTTGAATTTATGTTATCTATAGATTATACATATAGTGTTTGTTTTAGGATTGCTGGTGGTTAAATACGCAATGTTAAATACGCAATGTTAAAATCAATGTTACCTTTCACAGATTGGTAATTACCTAAATGTTAGTGTGTTAATTAGAACGGGTTCGAACCCTACTGGCGACTGACAGTTCCTTTATCCTCTACTCTGCATAGATAATACAACTAACACCAGTTTTCGGTAGAGGTAAAATTGTTATTTCCACTAAATATACTGTGGAATCATCATTGTTCATGGCCCGGAGACCAATGTTTGAGGTTTTCTTTGGTCACTTTTACCCACGAATTAAAGTTAAGGAAAATAAACATGTTCGTGAGTGCCTTTCACATGATCTATCAGTTACCCACAAAATCACGTCCTTGGCAACGAACCAGCAAAATTTTGGTTCCTCACGGATATTAGCCCTCACAAATTAATAGATTAATTTTACCAGTAACGAAAGATAATGTATGAATACATGTGTTACCACCTGTTAGAAATTGCATATTTTCATTTAACAATATATTAAAAGTACATAAAAATTGGTTATTTAATGACAGCATTTTATGTAAACAGTTAACAAATTTCTACTTTATATATGGATAAATTATTTGTGGATGTCCTTTATTGGTATTACCGGTATGTCTATTCTACAATAATGATTTTCCTGATATCTTATGAATATTTAAAAAAACAGTTTTTGACACTGCTGAGCACGTATATGATGTTGTTCATAGTTACAGTTTCTGCGTCGTTCGCATGTAATGTGCACGTTAGATCCTTTCTGAATTCCCGTTTGTGTAAACTAACGAGTACATCGCACACAATGCAAGTTAAAGAAAATGTACTACTCAACATTTATAAGTATCATTGATCTTTTTCTGTTTAAAAAATTAATAACTGCATAACTGGCAATATTGTGTCCAAGTGATATCAAAAACGCCTTCGACAAACTTGCAATATAAATCGTATACGGTACCAATTTTGATGCACCAGATGCGCATTTAGACAAATTATGTCTCTTCAGTGATGTTCAAGCCGAAATGTTGGAAATCCGAAACATGAAATTAAAACTTATAAAAAATGAACAATGTAGTGCCAAAGACTGGGGCCAAATACTTCGATGGATCAGAGCTATGCCTGAGGGAGACAATCCCTAATTTGGACATGAATGTCTAATTTTACCACTGCAATTAATATTCTCAAGCTAGTAACATAGTACATAGCAACTGGGCTGTAAGACCCTCGGGGACTAACCGTCCATCAGCAGAGGCCTCGACCAGGGGTCATAAATAATCGTATACGGTACAATTTTGATGCACCAGATCAAGCATTCCGTATTGACAAAGTTCATGCCGTTCATGAATTTTCACTCAAACCGAGTAATACGTTTCTGAGTCTTTGTTATGTTATGTGGTAAATTACACATATATAACCTAGCTAGTGATCCTTATCAAATTTTGAGACATAAAATTAGGGTCCTGTCCCGTAGATCTCCGAGTCGCTTTATTTGGAGTACTGCTCTTGCGCAATGACAGTTTAATAACTCATTAATTGTCTGAGCACTGCGTTCATCCGTGCCCTTTCCCTCCTAACGAATCATCCTCTTTACTCTTTCTAACGTCTGAGATACCCACCCATGTTTGCCATATCCCGCCCTTCGGACTGTGTACAATAGCACAGGAACTTGACGTTTTTAAAATATTTGATTAAAAAAAAAATCTTCCCGTAAATACATGTATATAATAATGTCAATATTTATAATGTTTACGGGAAGATTTTTATTAATCAAATATTTTAAAAAACGTCAAGTGCCTGTGTACAATAAATACTGTCTTTCAATTTTTACTGCCTCCCTAAGTTTTCCATTTTCTCCTTGTTTTCACCTTCACCTTTGACCTTGGGCCTGTTACTTCTGCATCTTTACTGTTTCTCAATTTACATGGCCCCCCGCGTACTGTCCCACATCCATGCTGCCTTTTTTTTTTT
>CAJDSM010023443.1:0-20008 GCA_903981925.1 Ostrea lurida
AAAATTCATTTTTGTGCATTCCAAAGCACGTGCGGATAGACAACTGTTGCGTGAGCTGGTGCATCACAACTTGGTCTCTAGACATTGCAATCTCGTGAAGATCTCGGGAGATCTGTTTGGGATAACGAATAAGTAAATCATGAGACAATATGACGTGACAGAGAAAATGACTGGACCAAAAAAAAAGACATTTCCTGAAAATGCAATCTAAAAATCAGATAAAGTTGAAAACATTGGACAAAAACAACAACGAAGAGGCCGCTCGCTTTTTGACAAATCTACGTAGAATCCGCTCCACCAACCCAGTTGTTATATAGGTATGAAATACTCGTCCATTTATATAGGTTATAAAACACTCGCAATGTCTTGTTACTCCATCAACAAGGTGTTGAAGCTAATTACAGTACACAAATTCATGTACACATTTAATAACAGTACCGGTATATTCGAGTCATTCAAAAAATACGTAGACAATGTCTCTCTCGAAAATATATATTTTTGAAAAATAAATTCAACATATTATGAGATTCAAAATCATTTGTTTTATCTACATGGAATACTAGTATTTCATTCTATTTGATTAAATTGTTTTCGTGATGTATAATTCAAGAAAAAATGATACCATGGTCTATCGCCACGGAGCACTCACAACTTGGTCGTTACGTCAAAAACATAATGTCACAGCTTCGCTTTTTACAGTTTCTCAAAATATTCACCTAGAACATTTCATGTATAGCCTGTGGCGGCTTACTCCTCGGTGAAAACATCTCTGTACTACGTGTACGTTGTTGTCCATTTGCTTACAATGGTAATATGTTTATTATCATTGTTCCATTACAAGGTATGGGTTCCCTATACCACGGTGTTGGTCCATTCTGCACAAATGGTATGGGTTGTTCATAATACCACGTTTTGTCATTACATGTTATCTGTTCAACTTGCGGCTTTATTACCAAATGTTGTCCATTATGTGCTTAATACAATTGGTACGGCTCATAATTTAATTCTGCCAAGTTCCATTCTTTTTACTACTCGTAATTCTTAACTGTTGGCGCGGCCGTCACTTTCCATTGTGTTTACTTAGCTTCTTGTCCAAGAATCTTCCCCAAACATTCATTTCCTACCAGGAGTTCATGGTGTCCAATATAGAGGAATCTATCACATAAAAATGGTCAGTGCCTAAGTTATATCACAAAAAGCACTTACTCCGACTTTGACATATTATCCGCTTCTTCCTACATTTTAACAGCGGTCTATTAAGCCCCGATTTGTTCTAGATCAAGATTTCAAATGTGATTTCATATATGATATTATATATAATATTATAATATATATATAATATATATATATATATATATCATATATATATATAATTATATAAAATATATATATAAATATAATAATATAGTATAGTTCCATTTACAAGTATGATTTGTCAGACGTGTTTTACGATACTAATATGCACGCCTCCATATTTTGCTTTGTTCTACCATGTTGTTCATTCAACATTATTGGGGAACGACAGTTAACATTTCTACCCGTTTGTGCCTTAATGTTAGCGGCTGTCAAATTAATGAATATCTCAGGAGACATAAAAGTTGTTAAATTCTGTTCCGTTTCTTTCTTGAATTCAAACACGTAACGAAAATTGATCTCCAGTATCTTAATTCCAATAATTTATCAAGATCAATCTCTTATTAGTCGAAACTACTGCTGAGCAAAGTTCGTGGATAGATCACACGTGGTTTTTGTGATGTAGTTAAAACCTTTTACTGACGCGATATTGAAATTGGTTAAAGCTATCTGACAAAAGGTATGTCTCTAATTCGATCTGACTTCAATATCTGTCCATATATGATTTCTCCTATCTACAACGACAAGTGCTTTGTATGTATAGATGTGGGAGTCCAGATCTGACGAAATTCTATATCGTGTAAGTAGGGCCTAAGAGATTTTCGAGCATGCGATCACAAAGTTTTATGGGACATTTCTGTTCAGTGATTACCCGCGCGCCAAACATGATTTTCATCTTGCACGACAAGGGACCTTACCCGCCGTCTGTATATCGATTTCCATAAAACGTTTTGACGAACACATACAATGTACTTATGTCAAAACTTTGCTTTTTAAATGACAATGAGATATTCTACTAGAATATGCCCAAATATTATTGTTTTTACATTGTAGTCACCAATTTGTCGGAGATCGTAAACACTTTTTTTTCACTTCGTTTCTTGTGAGTACCTGAAACAATATTTCACAAACAAGATAACTTATCCTATACATATACCCTCAATATTGCACACTTCATAGAACCTTTGATTCCATGACCATTACATTGAATTGTGAAAACTCATGATATTTTATCATTTTCTGGGTGTTCCATAATAAAACCTTATTGTTTGCCAAGATGAAGAGATTTTTTATTGTCTGCAAGCCACAAAGACATTTTTCTCAGCATATTTTCTAGTTGTTTATGTTTATGGCACTAGGATCTGTTGCGAACATAAAATTAGCATCTATCATCAGCATAATAACAATAACTCTTCAGTCCGTTGTCTAGATACTTTACAGACATTGCTCATTGACATAAATTAAAAATAAGGAGTAGGGCCCTCATATGCCTCCTGAGGTACTCTCATCTATTGGATAAAAATTGGATCTACATTGTTTCACAATGAAACTTGCTGCTGTCTACCTAGATAAGAATGACATAAACATATGTTATATAACACAGTAGTGGTTCCATACAGTAAAAAAAAAATTCAACATTTTCATTAATATGTGCACCGGCTCACTTGATTCTAAGAAGTACCCCGGGTATATCCGGCTCAGTTCGGTTCGCCCGGATTAGTGTCAGAATCAAGTATGCTATGTATCTCGCTTTTAACTCGACAACTGACATTACTTTTACTAACCACCAGCAATGCTTTTATCAAGCATTGTAAACATTAAAGGCGGAAAATGTTCATCTCAAATCGTGTTCATGTCTAATCAGTAAGTAATTAAATAATTGTTAAATCTTTTCAACAGGACTGACAGGTGAAGTTGACCCTTTGACCCCACAATCACATATTTCAGCAGCAGTATGATATGAAAGGGTAGCTTTTAAACTATATATTACATTTTATTTATCCCAAAACTAATTCATATCAATTTCTGCTATTAGAAGTACGTGTCTGAATTTTAGCAAAGAATACCAGAACTGTTAGATTTCATCAGTACCCCTTGACTTGATGTTTGGGCTCCGGAATCATTAGAGATTTCCATTATGCTACACTTTTGCTGTAGGTTTAATCATTTCAGTACAAACATGAAAGATTATGTGTGTACATGTAGCTTTTCAAGTATCGTATCCATTGTTTTAGAGAGGACGAGAGAGGGGAGGGGGTTAGTTATCTTACAAGCCCGTATCATAGCCACCTCAAACCTTCTTAAGACGTAAAAACAGGCAGTGACTGTCCTTTCACCAAAAGTCTTTCAAATATGACCTTAATAAGGGGTCCCATATGGCGGCAGGCATTTGCACCTTAAAGAACCTTCACCACCTTGACCCTGAGCGCCAAACGTAGAAGATACATCGACACTCGCCAGCGTATGGTGACGTCGGAATGAGTGGAAAACACTCAAAGGGACGTAACATAAGATAAACATTTTTTACTCCCAGAATCTCCATAGATGACCCTTTGTGACCCCAAAATCCCCAGAGATGACCTTTTGTGACCCCAAAATCTCCAGAGATGACCCTTTGTGACCCCAAAATCTCCAGAGGTGACTTCTGATCGGACCCAAATTCCAGAGGTGACGACTTTAGTGACCCAATCTACATAGATGAACCCTTTTGTGACCAGAATTCCAGAGATTACCTTTTGTGACCCCAGAATCTCAAGAAATGACCCTTTGTGACCCCAGAACCTTTGTGACCCCAGAATCTCCAGAAGTGACCCTTTGTGACCCCAGAATATCCAGAGGTAACCCTTTGTGACCCCAGAATCTCCAGAGGTGACCTCAGTGACGCCCGAATCATCCAGAAGGCTACCCCTTTTCCTACATACTCACGAATGGTGCAAGTTGAATCAATTCAGCTCCAGCAGGTATAATTGTATAATAGCCTTCAACACTTCTTCACAAACGTCCAGAAGTCGGGGGCGAGGGAGAGGGGGTGGTACAAACGTCCAGCGTGGGGCGGGGGGAGAAGGGGGTGGTTACCAAACGTCCAGAAGTCGAGGGAGAGGGGGTGGTACCAATTGCACAAAATAGATTATCTATAAGCTATTACCCTGTTAAAATACAAATCCGCCTAATCTTAACAGGATTATTTTCTTCTTGAACATGCTCTAGCCCAACTTTAGTCTTTCTGCAACATTTTAACATCACGTGGTATGCATAAAAGTGTTCGTGAATAGGAAATCATAGGCGTCACTCGGTATATTTTCCTTTATGAAAAGTCCATTTACACAATGCTCACATTTCCATGAAATATAACTGCATTTTCTGGATGCTTTTAAAAGACAGACGTAATGCATTATTTTTTTCCTAAACACCACTGAAGGACATAACAAAGTTGTGTTGTCTATACAAGGAGACGTAAGTATTTATTGAAGCGAGGCTTTGATGATAATTGAACATAAAAGCTGCTTTCAATTTATGATTTTACTTTGATAAACTCAATTATTTCTTCATAGTCCATACTAGATATTATATCTGGCATATCCTCTCTTAATGTTAAAAAAAGAGATTTGAAAGCGTCATTTTCCTTTAGGACCAAATAGAAAAAAAAATGTTCTAATTTCTTGCAAGCCTTCTATTGCCGTAATCGCTCAAGTATCAGACATTTGTGGGTTTATTAGAAATTACTTGTGGCAGGAGAAGAATTTTTCTAAATAAAATTTAGCATACTACTGCTTTTTTTTTAAGTGGAGAAGATTGGTTCAGAAGAATTGGCTTGACTTCGGAGGAAAATCAAGCTGCCACGATTTGTAAGCTCCCTTTTGTGAAAGGTAAATTATAAAACAAAATAGTTAAAAATGGTTGATTTTGTCATAAAAGGACTCGATCAATGAATGTATTCAGAAATTCACCCCTGTCCCCTGCACAGCTAGAATCTGTATCTGAGAGACGCGTGATGCGATCTCTGATCATTCTTTTAGTTCAGGTACTAAACAAGTAGTACAGATGATAAGAAATAAATGAATTACAGCAACATTATTCACATGTAAAGCAGTGGCAGAATTCATTTGCTGACATTGACAATTCGGTACTATTTTGGTCATTAATATGTATATCGCCTGTCCACATCTCAGAACCATTAATCGGAAATTAAACATACAATATTTTGTACATGAACAGAGAATGACACCTACCTTAGACATGTTCACAGAACAAATAATTCTCCTTGTAGATAATTCTTAGTGAAAAGGGCTTATACGGCATGATATCATCCCTAATTACAAGAAGCAGACGTCAATCCTTCGCCATTAAAAACGAAAGCACTCAACTTGCATGTGTGTATCGCAGTAGAACAATACCGGATGGACGGGGGTTTGATTTCTTTCATGTCTTTACATGCCTGTACGCTTTGAATTGCACAAACACATGCTAACAGAGCAATTTATAAATAATTGATAGATGAGAGAATCTGTCGCTCATTTGTGTCACGTGTTATTATTGGCTGCAAGTCCCAGCGAAACGAAGATCGCCATTAATTTGTCGCATAGGTTAGATAGATTAAGGTGGTAAAGTAAACTCTTAAGAAAAATGAGTTCCGTTCCAACCCGTGATTACCATTTTGTGTAGAATAGATCAAGCAGATTATCTTCATGTCGCTACCTTGTAATTTAGTATTTTCTCATGATTACAGAGTCTGAATGTATGTATATACAGATCTTCTTTCACATAAGGATTAATTTAGAAATAAATAAATGTAGCGGTTTTGAAACGAATCACGACTCTTTCCGCTAACGGGACGCTCCACGAAGTAGGCCGACGCGTAACATCGCAGATCATACACTCATGGTTTTTTTTTTTAAATGAAATTTATTAATTTCTATTTTTAGTCTAATTCTATTTTTATTGAAATTCTCGGCCATTAAATAGATGTACTATATTTATCAAGGTGTTCCGTATAGTTTAACACTGCGGAGCGTTCATGGGGAAATGCCTTTCATTACAATTTATAAAGAAACATTAAAAATGTAAGTATCTGAAAGAAAATCAACATTGATAATTTAAAAAAAAAAAACACGAACAGAATGCCGTCGTGTCAATCTTTAATTCTGAAATAAATAATGTCTGATTATCAGAAATGTATTTTTAATACTTACATGTACATGTTGACGGTACTTCATGAACAGTTGACGGTACTTAACATGAACACTGTGGACGTACTTACATGTACATGTTGACGTACTTTACATGTACAGTTGATGGACTGACATGTACACTGTTGACGGTACTTACATGAAGCATGTTGACGGTACTTACATGAACAGTTGACGGTACTTACATGTACATTGACGGTTTACATGAACATGTTGACGTACAACATGACAGATGTTGACGGAATTACTGTACATGTTGACGGTACTTACATGAACATGTGACGGTACTTACAGAACATCGTTGACGGTACTTACATGAACATGTTGACGGTACTTACATGTACAATGTTGACGGTACTTACATGTACATGTTGACGGTACTTACTTGTACATGTTGACGGTACATTCCACTGAACATGTTGACGGTACTACATGTACTGTTGACGGTACTTCTACATGAACAATTTGACGGTACTTACAATGAACATGTTGACGGTACTTACATGAACAATGTTGACTGTACTTACACTGTACATGTTGAACGGCTACTTACATGAACATGTTGACGGTACTACATGAACATGTGACGTACTTCACTGAACATGTTGACGGTCTTACATGTACATGTTGAGGTACTTACATGTACATGTGTTGATGGTACTTACATGGTACATTGTGACGGTCCTTACATGAACATGTCGACGGTACTTACTTGACATGTTGACGGTACTCAATGAACATGTTGACGGTACTTACATGTACATGTTGACAGTACTTACATGTACATGATTGACGGTACTTACATGTACATTGTTGACGTACTTACATGAACATGTTGACGGTACTTATCATGACATGTTGACGGTACTACATGTACATGTTGACGGAACTTACATGTACATGTTGAGGTACTTACATGTACATGTTGACGGTAGCTTATAATGAACGATGTACGGTACTTACAGTACATTTGACGGTAATTAATGAACGTGTACGGTAACTTACATGAACATGTTGCCGGTACTGTACATGGTACATGTTGAACGGTACTTTACATGTAACATGTGTTGACGGTACTTACATTGTACATGTTGACGGTACTTACATGAACACGTTGACGGTACTTTACATGAAATGTGATGGTACTTACATGTACATGTTGATGGTACTACAATTACATGTGACGGTGATTACATGTACATGTTATGTACCTTACATGTACTGTTGACGATTACTGTACATGTACATGTTGACGATACTTACATGCACATGTTGACGGTACCGGAAACAAAGATACATGTACATGTAACGAGCATTGTTCAATCTCACCAATCCTAACAAAATGCAAACCTGGAAGGAGCAAATACGGGCCCCTGCAAACACTAGGGATAGAATCGGGTACCTTGAAGGAGTAAGAATTAACATAAATTTAATAACTGAATATATCTTTATTATCNGACGGTACTTACATGTACATGTTGACGGTACCGAAAACAAAGATACATGCACATGTAACGAGCATTGTTCAATCTCATCAACCCTAAACAAAAGGCAAAACTGAAAGGAGCAAATACGGACCCCTGCAAACACTAGGGATAGAATCGGGTAGCTTGAAGGAGTAAGTCAATAACTGAATATATCTTTATTATTAATTATTTAAAGATATAATCCATTCTCTCTTAAAATGAATTTATGTGCACATTAAATCAAATCTTGTTCTCTTAATAAGATCATTAATTCAATTGAAGAGAGCAGTAATTGATTTAATGTGCGCATTAATTCAATTTAATTGTTTCAATTCTGGAGGGCATCAATTGATTTAAATCGTGCATTAACTCAATTGATGAGAGCAATAATTGATTTAATGCGCGCATTAATGCAGTTGAAGAGAACATTAATGGATTTGAAGCGCACATTTAATTCAATTATTGCTCTCATTAATTCAATTGATTTGCGCTGATGTGGTGGAAATATTGCTCGCAAACCGCAATGTGCTTGGTAGATCTCTTTAATGCAATTGAAGTTATCTTTAATTATTTACAATGCTTTTGTTTAAGGAACTATTGCGCGCATTAATTCTTTTAAAGAGCACATCAATCCCACCGTGGATATGTGGAATGGAATTATTGCTCTCTTTAACTGAATTAATTGTATCATTAATTTAATTGAAGAGAGCATTAATTCAATTATTGCGAGCATTGATTAAAGGAAGGATATTAATTCAACTGAAAAGAGCAATAATTCAATTATGCTCATCCATTCAATTAAAGATATCTTAATTTCCATTAAAGAGAACAGTAATTAAATTATTGCGCGCAATAATTCAACTAATGCGAGCTTTGATTCATTTGAGAGGACCAATAGCCGCTTCAATTCAACAGAATAATTAATGATATCATCAATTCAATTAATGCTCGCAACAGTTCAGAAATGTAGATATCATTAATCTTTTGAAGAGATTTTTAATTGAACTATTGCGTGCAATATATGATTTAAAGATATCTTTAAATGATTAATGATATCTTCAATTATGTCAGTGTATGTTCATTTAGCGTTCCATACTACATACATGTACATTGTTGCATGTTTAATGTTGATATCTCCTCTACCGTCAAAAGTTTTATACTTTAATTCACTATTGTGAAACAATAGTATTTAAAAATGAAGTATTAAGAGTTTCTAATTAATGAATGTAAATCAAAAATATCTCTATCAAGACAAATCTTTTATATTGTTATTTAGAGTATCACTTTTATCAATTAGTCGATAAAATTATCAAAGTTTTTATTACAGTTGACTATTCTTTAACGTAGCGTTTTTAGGATGATTTAAAATATATCACCACCAGGGGGGCCTGGGTCCCCCTTTGAAAGTTTTTGTTACCATGATTATCATTATGTATAGAATTATAGCTAAATAAACCCCTAAGAATAACTTTAAAAGCCCTTTAAACCCAAGAGCTACCGGGTGCTTCACCCCTGGGTCCCCACTTGGGATTCATTCTAGACCTCTAGCCAGCAACGTATCGCAGGCCCACTTTTCTCAAAGGATTGGGCCCCCGCCCCCGCCACCCCCCTTTCGACAAATTCTGGATCCGCCACTGACCACCATGTGACAGTAAATTAATTTTGCTCTTCGTGACATGACCTTGTTTCACAATTCTGTTACACATCTAAATCTTAGCTTAAGTCATATGTTGACTGATTTGTTTCATACCCTTTATTAGTCATTTTCGTATCAGAATTGACGACGAGTAACCCCGTTTACTTTGTTTCGACTATGGGCTCACGGCGGGTGTGACCGGTCAGCAGAGGATGCTTACTCCTCCATGGCACCTGATCCTGCCTTCGCGTTTGTCGGAGGTCCGTGTTGCTTTTTGGGACTATGATTACGTTTAACACATTGTTTACTTCGCCATTTTATCTTCAACAGCTCGGTTGTGTGCCACAAATACAGTGTAGAAGGTGTTCCATTAAAATGGAGCAGTTACNTATCTTCAACAGCTCGGTTGTGTGCCACAAACAGAAGGTGTTCCATTAAAATGGAGCAGTTATACGATTAGTTAAGCAGACAGCATGACTCCACCGAGTTGGGCAAATGACAAGAAATAGAAAAAAATTACAACCGTGGTCCCTTCTAAGGAGGTCAACCCAAACACATATCGACCTCACACAAGAGAATATTGATTATTTTCCTATAGTCCAAACTCTTTTTTTTTTTCACCAGAGCTATTGGATTAACCTTTATCATCACAGTGTAAACTCATTTCATTAAGCAACAATTCAATCAGATTTTGAAGCTACTGTGTATAGAGAAAATAAAATCAATTAATTTTATGTGCATAGATGTGCATTAATTGATGCGGGGTTACAGAGACAAATTTACTGATGATAAGCGATTAGTCAACCGATGAGGGAGAATGGTGTTAAAGATACGACTAGCTTGAAGACATCCGATACGGACTCGTAACTCATCACTCCTAAAAACAATGTTCCGATTGGTAGGTCATAAAATGATCTTGTTTCACAGTTTCATTACGAAATAATCAGTTGATATCCTTCCAATCGATTTTTTTTTTCTTGTGAACGCAAACCATCAATTTAAATTTCTAGTTGCAAATGTTGTGTATCGCCATTCATTATTCAACATATCCATTGTTTCGTGCTAATACGAAATTTTGAAACCATGCATGAATGATAAAGTGGAAGGAAAGTATGAAACTAAAAGCGTTATCGTGTTTATCGATTTCAACTGGAAGCAGTAAATGCAAATCCCCATTTATATCTATAACTGTACCTAATATAAGAAAAATCTGATAATCTTTAAATAAGACACTTTCTCTACCTTTGATATTATTACTATATATATAGATATACTTAATTAATCTCTTCAGTTTAAATGACAAATGATATTTTTTTTTTCTATTTGAATTGTTAATCCAAAAATTACTTACCTTGCACATTTTCTCGAGATTATCTTGATATTAAAAAAACCCCACTTCCATCAAATAAATACTGAACAACAGATTGTCATTTCACGTGCCGCGTGACTCGTAAATACATCTAGTTGGTCGCAACCTTTAAAGTGCATTAACATTGTCACTACGTCTTTTTATTTTCGTCACAGCAAGAATCCAAGAAAGCAAAACTGTAAGATATACGATGACCAAATTATTTGGCACCAGTAAAAATCAATTAAATAATAGCGATATTAGCAAGGGTCGACCAGAAGCCACCAATGAAAGCAATTGTCTCTGACGCTGAAATTCCGAGTTTCCTGTCAATTTCAGTTCGTGTAATTGAATGTTCCATTGGTCTATTTGCCCTGCCTATGTTTCTGTAATGTTAGCCCAGTTGTTTCGTCATTCTGTCCCCTAGGGTAGAGAGCAACCAGCAATCGCTTGTTTCGTTTTGTGTCAATAGAAGATGCCAGACGACACGCATTGCAGAGGACCAGACGACACGCTTCGCAGTGGTTGCCCATGCAATCTGTTGCACTTGTCTAGCTTCCTGTCTAAACTAATTTGCTACATATTTAATTCTGGTTGTTTTATTACCAAACTTTGTGCGACATGCATTATTAATGTTTTATGCCAATAAAGTGGTTCTCTTACAGACGAACATGCAAATATCGATATCCACAGAAAAGATTATATCTATATATCGAATTTTAGATACTGAATTAAATGGTCATATAAACTAAATATTTATTGTAGTAGTATCTGAAGTGTATTGATTACTAATAATCCATGGTTTCTTCACCAAGTTATTCCATGCAAAGTATCATTATATGTCCCTCCGTACGGCTTTGCTATCATATTTAGTTTTCATTTCCTGTGGTATTCTAGGCATGAAATTAATGCACACTGATATGAAACACCAACAGCATTTTTAATTATTTCGCACGTAAAAGACTTACACGACGTCGACCATTTTGATATATAGCATTAAGACAATGCAAATTCAAAGACGAAGGTTTAATAAACAGAAAATTATATCAAGTCGTTTAGACTCTCGTTGTATAAATGAAATACAATCCGAGTACAATCGCACAGGTTTTAACATCAATGCAAACGCGGAGTTTTTAAATTTTCTTTCGTCGTTAGTGTACTTGTATCGTCATAATTATGTTTTCTTGTTCAGACACAGAGTGTAGAGGGTTTTCTTTCGTGCTGCTTGCACACGTCATAAGTAATTAAATCATCGATTTCGTCCCTGCTCCTAACATGCGCTTTCTGTTTCCAGAGTCGTATCTATCGTGGCTCTTGTTGTACAAGTCTTTTCAGAAAGGAGAGTTGTGGATCCAATTTTACGTCGTCGTATGCTATGTATGAAAAAAAATCAGCAAGTAATCAACCTTAATTAACACACACTCAATCACTATGTATAGTATGTATACTAGTATGTATAGTATGTATGTATGTACGTCCTTCTTTCTAACTGAAACTGAAACCAATACCTCATTAACTTTCAATTTTTGAAATAGGCTAATCATTGCGGATGAATACACTTGATTTAAAATGTACATTACAGGTTTAATAAATTTGGTTAAGATATAGATAAAAGAAATGTCTTTCAGTTTTATATGAGATGACACATGCATCTCGAGCCTCTTCACACCGGATATAGCTATAACGCGCTTCATTCAATATGGACTCCAAGTACTAGCAAAAAATTAAATTTACACGAAAGCTTCAAATATGCGCATTATAAAACCAAAGAACTAGTTTTACGTCATATGTGCATGTGCGTAAAACAAGGTTATATCCATCATTTCAAAATCACTAGCATGGTCGTTAATTATTTAGATGATCAGTAAGTATACATAAGAAATATTTTGATTATTTTTCAATATTTGAGCATGACAGTGTATTACCTATATATTAGGTGGAGCATACAGTGTATTACCTATATATTAGGATGGTAGCTATGACGAGCAGCAGTGCTAAATACAGTAACGACAATGTTATCGCGGCCACCGCTCCCGAGGAAAGCTCCTTATTTGGTTCATGCTGAAAGAATCATTTTCAATATACAGAGTAAATGTGAGGGGGGAAAAGGGTTAAATTTGAGGGGGGAAAAGTTATCGTTTATTATATATACATATTTTCGTTTTACATGCAACATACCTGCGTTAATTCATTTAGGGGATACCGAAGAGATCTGCAGGCTTTCAGAGATATTTCTTTTATTTCACTAATTTTCAGGGGTAGAGTCCTCGAATCAAACCTCAGCCACACTACAAAAATGCTGTAATGATAAAATCAGCTGTCACGGATTTGATTATATAATTGATTGGGGTGTTTTTCTTGGAATTCATCATTGATTAATATCTTATCTGATTTTTAAGTGGAAATCAATTTGTATTAGTAGTCAATAATAGAGATGTTATTTGATTGAATTATAAAATTGACCACTAAGGGCTGATGTCAGTTCATTATATTGTGACGACGCCACGGTTTTGTTTTGTTATTTGTTTTACGTCCTTCTAAAAGTTGTCTCTTATTTTGAGACACCACGACTAGTGGTTGAAGTGGCCTAATGGCTGTTTTATCGTTTCCACGACTGCCGTGACACAGGACCTCCGTTTTAGGGTCTCCTCGAAAATATATATTTTTACAAAAATACAAGCCTGAGTAACCTTTCCAATGCTTTTGTTTGTTTTACGTCTCACCGGGAAATTTTCACTCATAATGAGATGTCAATAACTTTAGGTAAAAGGGCCTTAGCGTTAGACCTACGCAATCCACTTACTTCTGAGCGTTTGAGAAAGGACCAATCACTACCTATGGTTTGACGCAGTGGGGATGGAACCTTCACGACATTCCTCTCAGTCAAGCAAGTGAACACTCTGACTACTAAGCAACACATCTAGTTGTAAAGCCACGATATATGTGATAAAAGAATGACGTTGTTATAACATCACAAAATAGTATGCACCAAATTGTACTTGCTACATTGCAATAACTCGTATATAATGTTAATATTATATGGTACCAATTTTGATGCACCAGATGCGCGTTTCGACAAAGCATGTATCTTCAGTGATGCTCATACCCAATTGTTGGAAACCCAAAACGTAAATGAAAAAAAAAATAGAGATGAAACCATGGAGTGCCAAAGACTGGAACCAAATACGTGAAAATAGAACCTGCCCAAATCTTTATAATCGCATTTTTAATCAATACTAAAATTCAAAGAGTTATTTGGGTAATAACCACTCTTTTATGGACCAAGCACGTATGTAGTGGGGTTAACTAAACCTGTCTAGCGACGTGTGGTTGAATTTCACTTCTTTTTCAGACACGCCATGTTCCGCCATGATTTTCAAAATTTCCTTTTCCACCACAGGAAATTCATATTTACTATTCACTTCTATGACAAGTTCTCCTACAATCGTGAAATGAAGAGAGACATAGTTACCAGTACAGAAAGACGCAATGCATGATTTTGTTTTCAAATAAACATAGAAATATCAGAATTTGATATTGTAGATGTCGTATTAGCTAGAACAAACCTATGGCATCCACAAAATATTTTGACAGGCAAGTCAATGAAGGTGTTGTTGATGATGTTTCTGGTTTTGGTCTATCCGTGGAAGATAAAACTCCAGACGTTAATGTACTTGGAAAAGTAGATAATTCAAAATTTGTTTGAACTTGCTCTGAAGTCTTGTAGTACAAAGTTTGTGATGGGTATCCTGCTGTTGTTGATGATAAGCCGCTAAAATCACTATAGGATACACTATCGGTGAATACTGTTTGTGATTCTGGGATGGTAGGTAAAGTTGTATGTTCCACGAAACTTTTTGCAGAAGACATATTTTTGTCTTGTGTTTGTAATTCGTCGACAACTTTTGTAGGGGATGGTAGTGTGTTCGTGGATGTGTTTTTGATTGTAACTGTTAATGAACTCGGCTCCGTGTGTGCAGTTATTTGTTCTGGTGAACTTGTGTAGTTAGTTTCTGACGTCATTTCGTTTTGTGTGGTCCTTAAAGATGTCTGCGTCATTTTCGAAGTTGGTTCTGGTGGTAGATTTGGTTGTTTCCTTTTTACGTTTGTAGCATTTTGTATCTCATTCAATTCTTGAGTGGATGATGACGAAAGAACAACTGACTGAGTTGAGTTTATTTTCGATTTCATCCGCGTGCTTAAAGACGGGATGTTTGCGTTTTCGCTAGATGTGAAGGTTGAACCCGTATTACTGTCTCCGACTTAGATTCGGCAAAGTTGGACTGCAAAATTCTATCATTATCAGTTTTGTGGAACGGATATTCAGGTGTAATTCCTTCGAATTAAACGGTGCCCTTTTTGTATTAGTTATCTCAGAAAAATTTAACATATTCATTGTGCTCGTAATTCTTTCAACGTTACTTTCTTCTGTAGACGTCATATCTGGAGATGACGAAGACTGGTTTCCCTCCCGATGTAGGGTTAGATGAGGATTCTGGAGAAATGACGAAGACTGGCTATCTCCCGATGTAGGGTTAGATGAGGATTCTGGAGATGACGAAGTCTGGTCATCTCCCGATGTAGGGTTAGATGAGGATTCTGGAGATACGAAGACTGGCTATCTCCCGATGTAGGGTTAGATGAGGATTCTGGAGATGACGAAGAACTGGCTATCTCCCGATGTAGGGTTAGATGAGGATTCTGGAGATAATGAAGACTGGCTATCTCCCGATGTAGGGTTAGATGAGGATTCTGGAGATAATGAAGACTGGCTATCTCCCGATGTAGGTTAGATGGATTCTGGAATAATGAAGACTGGATATCTCCCGATGTAGGGTTAGATGAGGATTCTGGAGATAATGAAGACTGGTATCTCCGTATGTAGGGTTAGATGAGGATCTGGAGATAATGAAGACTGGCTAATCTCCCGATGTAGGGTTAGATGAGATATTGGAGATAATGAGAGACTGGGCTATCTCCCGATGATGCAGGGTTAGATGAGGATCTGCGCGAGTCACTGACGTCCACTTCATCACCAGAAAGGTCCTAGTTACGTTGCAGCATCGCTAGTTGTTTGTTCTGTGGTAACTTCTAACACTGCTTGCAGAAAAGAATTTGTGACAGAGTTGAGTAAACTGTTTCCAGCCAGCATCTGTGTTCTTTGTTTCTTCCGTCCCTCCATCAGGAAGCCGTGGAGTCCAGTTGTGGTTTGAAATTCATCAGATGTAAAACCTGTGGTGGTGTGTTTTCCGGAGTTACATGGAGGAGACTGAGAAACCAGCATCGATAGAAGAAATATCTAATCTGTTGGTACTAGTTTCGAACAAATATGGGAGAAGAAAAGTCATCTGTACTTTCACTTTGTCGCATTTCTTAGTTCAAAATCTGTTTGGAACGATATTGTACTTTCACTTTGTCGCACTTCTTCAGTTCCTAAATAATTCTGTTTGGAACGATATTGTACTTTCACTTTGTCGCACTTCTTCAGTTCCTGATAATTTCTGTTTGGAACGAATATTGTGGATGATTCGCCTATTTCCAAGAATTCTGTAGACGATGCAAATTGAAACTAGCACTGATAGGTGTTTGCTTCGTTGATTCTCTGTCAACTCCAGTGTTAGAAGGGAAAGCTTAAATTAGATTGTCCGACACCTCTGTCGACATCGTCTCCGTTTGGAGGCGGATTGGAGACAAAAAGTTTAATTCATGGGAGATGAAGTTTCATTTATTTCTTCGGGGACTGTCTCGGTAGTGATGTAAAATCGACCAGGAGTGTAATTGTTTTCTGTCAATTGGATACTGTCCAATCGCACCGCGTGATTCTGTTATTAGCCGTGTGTCAAATGTAGATTTTCAAAATTTTCATTTAGTGACGTTCCATTCGGTAGTACCCTGAACTTCCATCAACTTAGAGGAGGGGTTTTCGCCAGTCCGCCTCGTCAGAACTTAATATGACTTCCATGCCATTAAGAGTTGAAATTTCCATCACTTCGCTCATGAATGCGTCACTGTTAATTTCATTTTTCTGAACGTGAAAGTAAATTCTGAAGATGTATCGGGGATACTTTAGTCGTCGTTCCACACTTGAATTTCCTCTATTGGATTTGTCACGCTCAATTGAAATCATCGTAAACATGGTCCAAAGATTGCTGTGGGTCGAGAAATGATGGTCATTATCGTTACGTCCGTCTCATCTGTATCTAGCCTTGTTTTAGTCTTCAAAATCAATTAAACAATACCCAAAATTGACGTTTAAAATTCAACAATTTAAGTAACATTTTCCTAATATTAGCGATAACAATCACAATGATCTGGGCCCGTTTTACTTACGAATAAGACCAAATAATTGAACCCTGCCTTGTCACTTTACTAACAAATCTCTGATTTGGAAAACAAGTTTCAGTCTTATTTAAAAAAAAAAGAATTTAGAAGGATAATTTCGTGTTTAGCCATTTTCAAACAGAATCATTCATTTTGGGCAACCAACTTAATATTTTGTCTAATTCGTAAGTCTTATAGTAAAACGGGTCCCAGGTCGTTACCTGTATTTGGTGTAGCGCCTTCAGAGTGGTAAGATAAGTCCAGACCTCACTTTACAAGCATTATTGTTTTTGGAAGATTTTTATTCACATCGACTACCTTAAGAAATTATCTCCATATCAATACAAATGCCTGGTCATTGGTATCGTGGATACCAGACATGATAAAGTGAAAATGAACAAACAACATCATCTCATAGATCCGTAAAAAAAGATAGGAAGAAGGTGCAGGCACGGACCCCTGGATATACCGAGGTAGATCAGGTGCCTAGGAGGAGTAGCATTCCCCTGTTTGACTGGCCACACCCATGCGTGAAACCCTATATCATGATTAGATAAACGCAGTAATTCCGTAGTCAAAATAGTATGTTGGCATGAAACACGTTCATATTGGAAGTTTGCTAATTGCAAATTATAAATTTTTATTATCTATTATTCGAACCGCATTTTGTTTTTAAGGGTTTATTGTATATCATTCTATTCTTCGTTCTTTTTACCGTAAAATAATTGAAAATTTGGGAGATAATGAACAGTGATCCGATCTAACAAATACGAAATAGTATAAGATTACAATATAAGAGCAGGACAAACACGATCCCTGGGCACTCATACATAGGACCGTGTGTCTAGGAGGAGTAAGCACCCTCCTGTTGCTGGTCATTAACCTGCCAATGAGCCCTAGATCTTATGTCAGGCTAAAAGGAGTAACTCGATCATTCTTGATTAATTTTCAACTTTACAAACAGACGTAGTTACTATGAAAACGGATGCTTTAAGATAGAAACTTGACTAATAAAAGCTATACACAAAACGTTTCATTGAAGTAACTATAAACTTGGCATACTGTGTCGATATATCTCCCGTTTATCCAGTAATTGCCATGTTCTTAATATTCTAGTCCCCTTTACCACAGAAACAATAAACTGTATAAAAGACAAAAAATCGAACCCTATTTGCTTAATTGTAAGCATACACATCTTTTCTTTAAATCTTTTCATCACCGGTGGGATTTTTGATTCAGTATCGTGCGATTTGGGTGTACACTCTTGTGTAATAAAATTGACTTCTTGCATACTGCCATGAAAAGGCAATCTAACGAAACAGCGATCAATCTCGTAATACAAATAAAATACAATATCAAGAGTTGGAACAAACACAGAACCCCCTGGTTACATCAGATGTCTAAGTGGTGTAAGCACCCCCAGTCGAACCGAGTCACACTTTGCTGTGAGCCCGATTGTCCGCAAAATGAAATGCTATTTACAAGGAGCAAGATGACCAAAGACAGATGACTGAATAACTAATAGGATCAACATGTTAATAAAGTAAGCAATCACCTAACTTGTCTTCAGGTGCAACTTTCATGTTACCAGAGAACTAAAAATAATTGCTGGATTCCCTTTCTGCTTTAAAACTTTGTGAGCAAATGGATTTTTCATACGTAAATTAAATTATTTAATTTTCACATAAATTCAATATGTAGTGCAAGAGAAATTTAGAAGTGAATTTGCTCTTTCTGACAATTTCTTCTTCTGTGGATGTATGCACCTTAAGGTTGCAATTACAATAATTTGATATTAAAGAAGAATTGACTTTATTAAGATTATATTTACTTAACTGGGCTTGAAAAAAGTCCCTGTTTTAAAAAGTGTCAAAATATGACCATCGCTAAACATAGAGAGATAGAGAAAGAGTTTTAAAGTTCTGATTTAAACGCACCAAAGAGTAACAATTAATTAATTTATATCGTAAATTAACAAAAGTTGAATGAATAGAGAGCACATTGACCGATGTAGTTAAGATTTTCCCAAAATATAGACAGTTTCCATTTCGATCAATCAATCAATATACATGATTATTCATTGAATCAGTCCCGTGGGGACCCGGGTTGAAATAGGTTCCCTATTACCCTTGCTTGTCGTAAGAGGCGAACAAAATAGAGCGGTCCTTCGGATGAGACCGAAAAAAACTTAGGCCCCGTGTCACAGCAGGTGTGAGTACGATAAAGATCCATCCATGGTTCAAAAGGCCGTAAGCGCCGATCATGCCTAAATTTTTGCATCCCTTCAACGTCTCCATATGAGTGAAAAATTCTCAAAGCGGGACCTAATCAATATTACAATCAATCATCATTGAATCGTTAATCGTCGTCCGGAACCCACGAGTTTTCTCTCCGTTACATGCATTCAACGGTTGATAAGGGAGTATATCCGTGGGTTCCGACGATGTGAAGTTGTCAATAACCACAAATTATACCACAGACTTAGCAGATACCGACAAAGACAGCACATTAAAGAAGCGTAGTAAATTACGCATAGTGTACTTGGCTCGAATTTGCTGTCATGTGACACACATTTATCTTGAGCTTCGGTTCCTTGGGGAAATGACATTTTTTTACAAGGATTTGCTGAAATTATATAATTTTCTTAAAATCCACAGGAATGAACGTGTAATGTGGTTTTTTGTCTAAATTGTTTTTTAAAGGTGTATTTCCCACCTCTGAGACGAGTCATTTTGAAAACACGATGATTTTAAACGTCTAATGTTTTTGAAAAAAAATAAAGAAATGGTGGATTTTTGCCACTTGGGACTTTTGCAGATTTTGTTCCAATGACGTATTTTCGCTGAAGAAAGACCAGCATTCTGGTGATGAAGCGTCAAGTAAGCTTGCTTCGATCAATGGAAATGTGCATCAGGCA